>JAGKQL010000036.1:9067533-9115603 GCA_018398635.1 Cyprinodon brontotheroides
CAGGTGTTCCTCCAGGTGTTCCTCCTGGTTTTCCTCCAGGTGTTCTTCTAGATGTTCCTCCATGTTTTTTTCCAGGTGTTCCTCCAGGTGTTCCTCCAGGTGTTCCTCCTGGTGTTCCTTCAGGTGTTCCTCCAGGTGTTTTTTCAGGTGTTCCTCCAGGTGTTTTTCCAGGTGTTCCTCCAGGTGTTCCTCCAGGTGTTTTTCCAGGTGTTCCTCCTGGTTTTCCTCCAGGTGTTTCCACCAGGAGAACCTTAAAATGTTCATCATAAAGATGAACATTTTATGATGAATAAGATGGAGGGGAGTGGTGGCCCAGTGATTAGGGCATAGGCCTTGGAATCCAGAGGTTCTGAGTTCGAGTCCTACTGCCACTCTGGGTTCCTGAGCAAAGACCCTTAAAACTGGTCCCAGGGCGCCGCACAATGGCAGCCCACTGCTCCCCAAGGGGAGGGGTTAAATGGAGAGACGGAATGTTGTTGCACTGTACTGGTGACAGTGGAATGACAATAAAAGATCTGTACAAAAATGAAGAAAAAAATATTAAATGGGAAATAAATAAATTTATGAATGAATGAAATTTTAGAGATTGGCTAAAATAATTAACCTAAAATACAAAATCAAAACTAACCGAATCATTTCTATGAATGAATTGATGTGATTTATTGAAACTGTGTGGGAGGAGCAGGAGGAGCAGGAGGAGCAGGAGGAGGTTCTGGAGGCTCCTCTGGACCAGACTGGACCTCGTGGTTCTGAGCAGATTGTTCCTCCAGAACCAGGGATTATCTCAGGCTGCGCTGCGCGCTCTGGTGCTTTACTATGACGGGAGCGCGCTGCTCTCCTGACTTGGGAGCGCGCCTCATCTCGGGAGCGCGCATCAAAGATCCAAGGACATGAGCCGACGGGCGCGTGAGCATCAGGGTCACCTGAAAGTCCTCCCGCCATCAAGAACCCGACCAGAACCAGGGAGAACCCACAGATCCAGCACGACCTCACAGGGGTGGGGGTGGGGGAAATGATCTGAACCAACAGAACCGAGGCGGAACCGGATCAGAGGCACTCACTCTGGGAGAAAAAAAAATCAAAACAAGGCATCTCGGAACCGACCTGGACCGGAACCTCCCCGCGTCATTCTGACAGAAACGAGGCGCCGAACCGGAGCGTGACCCGCCTGATCCAGACTGGGAGGGGTACCGAGCAGACGGTGGATCAACAGGACGGAACCAGAAGCAGGGTCTACAGCCGGACCAGTAGGTGTCTCCGGTTCGGTTCGGGTGTTTTTGGTTGTGGTTCTGTTTCTGGAACCCGCTGACAGCGGGGCCCCTGCGGGCTCCCTGCGGGGCCCCTGCGGGCTTCATCCTTTTGTTTTGGTGTTTATTCCGCTTCGGTTCGGATGTTTTAATTGATTTTTGTTTTATTCTTTTGTTTGATAAACAGAATAAAACATTTTTTTGTAAAAATGAATTAAATAAATATGAGGAAGTTGAAGGAGAACCTAGAAAATGACCCTCCAAATGTTCCCACCAGGATTTTCCTTTTATCTCTAATTTGGCCCAAAGTGAAAACGTCAAACATCCTTATAGTTGAATTCGACCCAAAATATCTTCAGAACTTTATTGATGGTGATTCCTGCTCTCATCCAGAATCCCAACACAGAAAAATCCTGTTTATTTGGGGCCAATAGAAAAAAAACTGTGGTGTTAAAGCAGCAGAGGTTACAGTAGAAGTGTATAAAAATAACAGAGAAAGTGGTAGAGTAGAAAAATAAACAAATAAAATCCTGTAAAGTGTTTTAACAATAAAAAACTGGAGAATAAATAACCAATATGCAGCTATGGACATTTTACAGTACTCTGAAAAATAGCAGCCAACATCAGAGATGTGCCGAATGACAGCAGCAGGTTATTTAACTGACTAAGGTAGAAACTGAGCAGAATCAGCATGAATGGAAGAACTTCGGTTGATATTTGTTGGGAACAGTGAGGTGGTTCTAGGGAGTCTTCCAGCTGCTGGGAGGAAGGATCTGTGATAGCGGCTCCCTGGTGCATTTAAGGTGCAGCAGTCTGTCACTGAAGGAGCTGTCCAGTTCAGCACCAGCTGAACCAGCATGGGGGGGGGACATTATCCAACAGAGATGTTCATTTAGTTAGGATCCGTCTGTTTTCCACCTCCTGCACTGAGTCAGAGGGCATCCAATCACAGCTGGCTCCTTCCTGATCAGCTGATCCAGCCGCTTCCTCTCAGCTACAGATGAGCCGCTGCTCCAACAGGCAGCATAGAAGATGGCTGATGCCACCCAGCAGCAGAGTCAGAGGAGGGTCTTTAGGAGCACCCACTCCGTCCAAAAGAGGAAGAGATGCAGCAGAACTGAACCAGAACACGACTTTTAAAGCTGCTCAGGTTTCAGATCCATTATGGTTCCTTCTTGCATTAAAAAAATACACCAGAACCAAAACCCAACCCAGACTGGAGGAACCGGAGCAGCAGGAGGCCCAGCTCTGCAGGTTCCACCTCAGAGGGTTCTGGTTCCAACAGAACCCTGGACCTACAGGTGACTCTCCTCCTGGTCCCTGACTATCAGGTGGACTCGCTGATGGACTGAGGTCATGGGGAGCAGAGGTCTCCAGAATGGAGCTGCTTGGTCACATGATCAGCTGCAGGATGGGCGACGCCCCTCAGGTGTGAATCCATGAGGATGAGGCAGACATGAAGGAATCCAGCTTTGGAAGAATGAGGAACATTAGAAGCTCAGAGTTTATAGGAAAGTTAAATGTTTATCCACATTTTAAAGTCTTTTTTAATAGTTTGAAATGATTGAATAAAGTGAGTGTTAATGTTCATGTGAAATGTAAAACGTTTTGGGCCTAACTCTGCTCTGATTGGCTCATTCTTTCCACAATGCAGCAGTAACTTTCTGTAACCAAAACAGTCCCGTGTGCAGCGATGTTTTAACCATGTCCTTCAATGTGTCTAAAACTGGCAGCTTGTCTTTAAAATATCCGCTCTCTGATTGGTTCCTTCCTGTTTCCACCGACCGTTATTCACTCATTTAAAATCTGGCTCTCCTTTTCAGACTGATGGGCTGCATTTACGCCTCGAGCTGAATTATTATATCTTCAATAACTGATTTGTCCCTAAGGGGAGGGGGTAAATACAGAGAGTTGATTTCTTCCAATGTGAGATCAGTAAAGTAAACAAAAGAGTTAAAATCAATCCTCTGGACTTTGTCTCCAAGTTTGAAGACGCTTTCTTCCATCCAGGGAAGATTTTTCAATTCAAAATGTCAGAAATAGCTGCTTAGTTCCAGGTTTTATCCAGCAGCCCAACAAAGCCTGGTTTTAGTTTAGGAAAAACATGCAAATAGAAACGGATGAACGGTCCCCCTTTGGGAATAGGGAATAGTAGGTTTTTGAAAGCTGGAATCTAAACCCCCTCACCTCGCTTAAGGTTGGTTTTCTTTCTTAACAAAGATGGCTTCCTTCATGTGCCTCTCTAATGATCTCCCTCTTCCTCATCCTCTTCCTCAGTGGAGCTGCGCGGCGTGCTGCTGCTGGCCGTGCTGCACTGCTGCTCAGTGGCGCTGTGCGGCTGCGAGCCCCGCCTGGTCAACGTGGGTGCTGTCCTGAGTCAGAAACGCTATGAGCAGGTGTTCAAGGAGGCGGTGAGTCAGGCCAACGCTCTGTACGGGAAGGACAAGTTCAAGATGAACGCCATCTCTGTGACGCACAAGCCCAACGCCATCCAGATGGCGCTGTCCGTCTGCGAGGACCTCATCTCCAACCAGGTGAGGTCACATGACCAGACTCTCTCATCCCATACATCGATTGGTAACCATAGTTACCAATGATGAAGCAGAATGATGAAAAAGGGGTCCCTAAGCCTTTAGCAGCAGAACTATAGAGATAGCTCAGCTTCTGAAGCAGCTGCAGACTCTTAATGTTTCTCTACCATTTCCTTTTGCTTTCCTTTGATGTTTGGTTCATGGATGTAGTTTGCATCCTGTATGTTATTGCTGTGACGGCGGGTTTCTGTCTGGGAGCTAAAGGGTTGGTTGGTGCATCATTTCAGCCCATTTCAGGCCTCCAGGCTGTGTCCTTCCTTTCCAGGCAGTTTAAATGGTTGTGTGACAGTTTAGTTGCTTCAGGGACGAAGAGATGTTTGCTGAGAAATAAATGTTTGATGAATATGATTAGGATAACATGAGGAACAGAGGCAGAAGTGACAGAATGAGTTCACATGAACCAACTCCTTTTTATTTCACCTGCCCGGGAAGCTGAGCGCGGCCGTCAGCGGCGTTGCTGAGAGGAGCTGATGCTGCAAGGATACAATCGAAGGTGACACATGAAAAAAGCTCTACGTGAACAAAGACGCGGAGCAGCTCCATGCTTCCAATCAGAGCTGCGCTAAATATAACCACAAAGAGACAAATAAAGGTGCAAAAACAGCCTGAAGGCAGCTGAGCTGGAAACATTCAATCCCTGAAACGGAAACAGCCCGCAGAGTTCTGGCTCAGCTCTTCATCCACACCCAAAGAGAAGAAGAGGAGGCTTCAGGAAACGCTGCTGAGGTCCGAGAGCAGGAGCAACCCCACCGGGGGACAGATGACGCCTTTCCTCTGAGGATGGAATGAGGCCAACATGGCGGCAGCAGTAGGTTGGACAGAGAGGGACGTCAGATTAACGTTCTCTCAATCTGTAATCCCTCCATCCCTCCTCTGGGAAGATGGAGGGATTATCCAGACACAGTCAGTTCACCTCACAGCTTTTAATCTAATATTTTTTAGTTTGTTCCTATCATGCTACAGGTCTGAGCCCCACTTCCTGAGCCTGAAAACTTCCGCCTCACTTTCTCATCAGATCAGCTGGAAGCCAAAGAGGGTTAGAGGGAAGAACTGAGAGCCAGAGGCAGGCAGGGAGCAGCAGGGCCTCCTTAAAAACCACAGAGCTGTAGAAAACACTTCTATCTGTTCTAGATCACAAAGGATAGAGTGTCCAGCTTCTATCCTGTTTCTCTATCATCTCCCCCATCACAGCTGGTAAACTCTGCGTTCCTCACTATCTGCTGCACTGCTGCTCCTCAGTCCAGCCTAAAGTATGTTATAATCTCCTTGTTACCAAAGCTGGGCATACACTGTATGATTTTTTAAATTTTTTCGTCGCACAGCAACAGCTCAAACTATATGATGATGAAACTGCAGGGTTTAAAAGTTCACCGGGCCGGGCCATGTTTGCTCCTCCTCTCACTGCGACCCCGAACGCTCTGATGCATTTATCTGCTCACACTGTAAGTCTAAAACCAGGTGGGACGCTCAGCCCGCGCGGTAAGATGGCGCTACTCGACCTAAGATCTATCTGGAAGCCAAACCAGTAGCAGAGGAACATGAAGCTCACTAGAGTGAAACGCCGCTGCCTTGGATATTTGGGCAATTTAGCGCTGGAAAGCCCTAAAAGAAAAAGGAGACGCAACGTATTTGGACAAAGACATGGCTGAGCTTCTCCATTGGCTACTACGGTCTGTCAGTTTGACAGAAAGAACTCCATTTCACTCATTGCCCCCGCCATGCTGCTGGGTTTACATCTGAGAGGAAGAAGAATCCTCTTTTGCCCACTGAGAGATTTGCCCACCTAACCACCTTACTTTACGGCTTCCACTGAATTTCAAACGCTTGATTTTCTCCCCTACCTTCTGATTCCTGATGGGGGTGGTCGATAGAGGCTGATCGCCCCTCATAACCTGGTCACTACACCACACCATCAGGACTGGAAAATCAACCAGAAAAAGGTTAAAAAATCGTAGAGTGTACTTAAATGAAAACCTCAGTCTGGTCTGAAATTAGCCAAACCGCTCTGGTTGAATCTGGACCACATGTTCAGACACGGTTCCTCATCAGCAGCAGTTTCCTCCAGCAGTAACAAAACGCAGCGGTTAGGGTCACTGGTCAGTGTGTCTCTGATGGTCTGGAACCTTCATAACCTGACGGCATCCGTTCGCTAATGCTAATGTTTTTTTAGCCGTTAGCATTTTGAGTCCAGTGGTGCCGCCTGATGATAATGTTCGGTTCTGTAGTTTAATCAGTGGGATATTCTTCCTCAGGTTTTTGACCAACTTCTTCAGTGAGAAGCTCTGTTAGCATGCGCCATGCCACCCAGTGCACCTGATCCTCAGGAATACCAGATCAATTTCTCAGCAGAGATGTCAGTAAAGCTGGACCTCATTTTCTTCTTCTGCAGGTGTATGCCATCCTGGTAAGCCATCCTCCACAGCCCAATGATCACTTGACCCCCACTCCGGTGTCCTACACGGCCGGGTTCTACCGTATCCCAGTGGTCGGCCTGACGACGCGCATGTCCATCTACTCTGACAAGGTCAGTTTTAGTTTGTCTCCAGTCTGTGTCATGGTGTTCCTCAGGACTCTGTTCTTGATCCTCTACAGGAACAAACAACTTCTGAAATCTAATATTAAAGATATTTATTGAAGTGTAAAATAATATCCTAATATCTCAGCTTTTAAAAACTGGAGCTTTAATGGGCGGTTTTAAGGGAGTACCACAGGGCAGCACTTTGGGACAACTGCTTTTCCTGGTCTACATTAGCTTCCAAGTTTAGAAGATTTGTCATTTGGCCTCCTTGGTTATGCTGATGATGCTGTTCTCAAACACGGACTCAGTTAACAGCCTCCTGAAAGCAGATCTTCAGCTCCTCTGTAAGGGTTTGCAAGACAATCTGGTCTCTCTGGGAGAAAACTTGAAATCAGGCAGGATTGATGTCATTGTTAAAGGTGTCTTCAGCCCAGAAATTCCCAGCCCTCCCAGTCAGACACTAGCTGCTCAGAGGATTTTGGAAATGCTCCCCCCATAGGGTTTCAAGTGCAGTCACTGCATTTGATCTGGTTCAGGAGACCAAAATGAGACACATTAAGATAAATGATGTCAATTTGACTTCCTCCTCCTCACCCCCAGAGCATCCACCTGTCTTTCCTGAGGACAGTGCCCCCATACTCCCACCAGGCACAGGTCTGGTTCGACCTGATGAGAGAGTTCAGATGGAACCACATCATCCTGATCGTCAGCGACGACCATGAGGGCCGAGCCGCCCAGAAGAAGCTTGAGACGCTGTTGGAGGAGCGTGAGACCAAGGTGAGCTCACGCAAAGAAAAAGAACAACTCTGCACACATTCGCTGTCATCATCACACATGAAGGCACATGTACAGAATCCAGATATACACATATGAACAGAGTTGGTGAGAAGGTGTGAGATAGGATCCGTGCACAAGCGGCTGACTCAGTGGTTCTGGTGACCCCATTTATTTAGGCGTCCGATGTAAGTCAGCGCGAGCTCAAAACGCGTTGAGCGTGTGGTGAGGGTGAGGTCAGGGCAATGTTTGGGCAAAGTCGGGGCGAGGTCAGGGAAAGTTTGTTCTTTTGAAGTCGGAGTAAGGTCAGGGCGTGGTAAGCGGAGGTAAGTCCAAGGTCGTGCAAGGTTTTGGTAAGTGCGAACTCAGAGTGAGGTCAGGGTGTGGTAAGGGTGAGGTAGGTGCGAGGTAAGTGTGAGGTCAGGGTGTGGTAAGGGGGAACTCAGAGTGAGATAAGGGGCGAGGTCAGGGTGAGGTAAGGGCGAACTCAGAGTGAGGTAAGGGTGAGGTAGGTGCGAGGTAAGTGTGAGGTCAGGGTGTGGTAAGGGTGAACTCAGAGTGAGGTAAGCGCAAGGTCAGAGAAAGGTAAGGGCAAACTCCGAGTGCAGTCAGCGCGTGGTAAGGGTGAGGTAGGTGCGAGGTCAGGGCGTGGTAAGGGCAAACTCAGAGTGACGTACGGGGCGAGGTCAGGTTGAGGTAAGGGCGAACTCAGAGTGAGGTAAGCGCAAGGTCAGAGAAAGGTAAGGACAGCAGATCAGGGTGTGGTAAGGGGAAACTCAGAGTAGAGATAAGGGGCGAGGTCAGGATGAGGTAAAGGCAAGATCAGGGCGAGGCAAGGGCGAGCTCAGGGGGAGGTAGGGGCGAGGTCAGGACATGGTAATGCAGGGCATGAAACACACATGTCTGCAGTAGTTGTGTGCGGTACGTGTGTGCGGCACGCGGTGTGCGGTAATGCGGTGTGCGGCACGTGTGCGCGGTACGTGTGCGGTACGTGTGTGCGGTACGTGTGTGCGGTACGTGTGTGCGGTGTGTATATCTGTGAATGCGTTTAGTCTGACTCAGTGTGGGAAGTTTGCGTTTCCGCGCCAACAGTCAGCAACTCTGTGAGGCCTTCATCTTTCCTGCAGCACATGAACAATGTTCTTCCATTCCTACATTGCCGTCTCATCTCATCTATCTTTCACAGATCTATACTTTTTTCCTGCATTTCTTTTTCTACCTCATCCGTCCTCCATTGCTTCTTCATCTCCCCGTCGTATTCCTGACTTTCTTTCTGCTGGACGCTTCATCATCATTACCTTTGTGTCCTTTCTGTAGATTCCCACAGTGACAGTCTACCAGCTGTTTGTTTTACCAGCTGTTTGTTTACCAGCTGTTTGTTTACATGTGGGCTATCCAAGGGACAGAATGAGCCGCATAGGAAGGCGGTCCTGGCCTGCTTTTATATGATATGAAGTTATTTGGTGAGTGATGTGCTGCAGGTACTGACCCAAACCTTCTGTCAGCCAGTTTCTAAACTTCTGATTCCACCTGAAATCCAAACCAGTTAAAGGTTTACAGGCTGTGAGATCAGGTAGGATCTAAAGTGGCTCCGAAAGGCCATGGCTCCTTTATTAACCACTGTCTGGAAAGCTTGGGGCCTTTCAAAAGCTAAGATTAAGGCTATGGTTTGCATTTGTAAGTGTTGACTGGCACAGACCGGTTTGGTTGTGGATCTGGAGACCTTGATCTCAGGGCCTAAACACATCGCTTCCGTCTGACTCTACAAGCTTTGATGTGTTTTTCTGCCGCACTAGTTCCATATACTGTCCTTCTACTAACCATCATAGTGGAGAGAAATAGTTTTCAGAGGAATATGTACCAGATCTTCCACCATAAACAAATGGAGCCGTAAACCAAAATCTGTGGTTGCTGCTCTATGAAACTTCAAGCTGTTTCATTTTATCTGTTGTTTGTATTCCTGGGCTCCTACAATGAGTTAGTTTACTGTTTATCAAATGTCTGACTTACCCTGAGATTCAGAGATTTTACTTTCCTGCCACTCTCTTCCTGCCAGACTCATGACATTCCTGTTAAAGTGGGTTGTAGGTTGAAAACGGTAGACTATGGTGGTCGGACCTTCTTGCGACTTCATACCATCTGTTTGTCCGTTGGATTGATGCTAAGTCTGGTCCGGTGCCTCTAAAGCTGGAGTCTCAAACTCCGTTTACCCCGGGGCCTGCTGCAGGTAGAGTCTGGGTGAAGCATCGAAACATCGAGTTTTCCACAAGAGAAGCTCTTACAAAAACATTACAATGTTATCAAATGTCTTTATTTTTATTTTTTTTACATTTCTTTGGAGTTGCGCAACAAAACAAGAAACCAATTAAATGTTTCTTGAAACAGTATTTAAGTTAATTAAGTTTAATTGACTTTAAATTTAAAATAAACTGGGCATGGTGCGCACCTGTGGCTCGTTAGGAGGCTCTGTGCTGATGCATTAATAAAGGCAGGGCTCTGTCAGCTGGACGCCACAGTGTGGTGCCTCAGTGGCTACAGTGCTGCACGGACTGCCTCGCTCCATCTGCACGCTCACCTGTCGCTCACCTGTCGCTCCGTCACCGGTTCCATCATAGAAGTGAGCTCTGCAGGATCCGTCGGTCTGAACCACTCCCCTCGGATCGTTCTCTGAGCTAACTGATCTTCCTCTAATCAGCTCTTCTCGGTCCTGCTCCTGCGTCTCTGTCAGCCGGTTCTCCGTTCATTGTTCCTAAATAAACATCTTAAACCGTTTTCTGCCTCCTGATTGTGATCTGCATGTGGGTCAAACATTTAAAAGCCATGGCATATGAAACATAGCTATTTCTGTTATGAATGTTTAGTTGTTTGGGATAGCAGTTTAACCCTGTTTAAATGCAAATTTTTGTTTTTATTCACGACATTATTTGGGTCAGGGTTTTTTTTTCCACACCATTTTAGCCCATGATGGTGAGCTACCGAATCACTGCAGCTTCGCGTGAGGTGCTTAAGTGAACAAAACTACTTCAGATTTTCGGACCTATTGCCCTGGATCGATCATGGACTAAAACCAATCAGATTATTGATTGATGAAACATTAATCACTCTGCAAAGAAAAAGAACAGAAGAAGAGAACAAAAAATCTTGGGTGTTATCAGGGTTTATTTTTATTTTTTATTGTTTATACTTATAGAAAAATACAAATATTGAGTACCTTCCTAAATATATGGAAAAATATACATTTGAATACAATAACTTAAACTTACTTCCTGTCTGTCTGTGTTTTATTCACACACAGGCGGGCTCCTCAGACGAACCTTTCTGATTGCCTATTAGCGTATTTAGCTGTAGTCAGGCGCGTAGCCTTAATTACGTTACACTGAGCAGAAACTTCCGGGTCTAGACTGGACGGTGAGGCGGAAGCGGCCACAGAAAATGAGCATGTGCCGCATGCTAATAATGACAAATAGAAAATCCAAATACGCCCGGCCTATGTCCCGCCCCCAGGAGCAATATACTCCGCCGTGATTGGTAAGTTCGTAAGTTCACCTAACAGTGAATGACTTGTTTGCTCAGAGATGCTGGTTCGGACTCTGAACCTTGTAGTGTTTACCGTAATCCTAAAGACTCTTACTTTCTGCACCTGCTGGTGCTGATTGAGACCTCTGGTCCGAACTTCCTGATGATATCAGTTTTTTTATAAGTTTCATATATCCACTGGTTTTAATTCCCACCTGGGTCTAAAGATTCTTTCACCTCCACAAACATTTAGGATTTTTACAAATAAGTGAAGATATATTTCCATTTCAGGCTCTGTCCATGGTGCTGATGTCTCAAAGCATGGTGTTTTTGCCTGGTAATACATTCTCTAACTACTCTGGCTAGTGTTCCTGTCTCCATGGCTGCAGTTTAAACCGGACCTAGCTGGTTTTGACTCTGGTCTTGGACCCTTTCTTCTGGACTTTTTTAACTAGATTTGAGCAGCTGTGGTCTGTACTGGAACACATTGGTCCCAAATCAAGACAGACTGGTCTTTTGGACCTTCAGGTTCAGTTCAGTTTCCCTTTACAGGCTGTATTCTGCTAATTGGGTGGTTCGTACTGGAGCCGGTGGGTCCAGGTACAGTACAGATGTGGTGAGAAAGGGCGGAAATTATTTCATTCTTGGTGGCGGTTTGAGTGCCTTTATTTTTCTTGGTTTATTTTTCAGTTAGAGCTGGTTTCTCTCTCCTCCTCTTCCTCGCTCTCTTCCTGTCTGTTGATTCATGGCATGTTTTCAGGTCTTCATCGGTGTTCTGGTTTCTCATCACCTCGACTCTGATGGAGATCAGAGCCGTGCAAACACACCTCAGCTTCAGGGCTCTGGAAGGACTGTCCATCACCTCCGCTTTGTGTGGTAGTTGCTTATGAGAATGCAGACAGGAAGAGGTCAACCAGTTGCTGAGTGCAGACTGAGGCCTGACCTGAGCTGCTGCTGCCTGGCGGGGCAGGAGGAGCGGCATTGTGCTGATTTGTACCGATCCTGATCCAGCAGGTCAGGATGAAACCTCCTATTATCTTGTCAGATGTTCCAGATGATGGTTTGTGAAACAAACTGCTCTAACCCTCATTGGTGGCCAAGTGGAGGTCAGGGATGGTTTGGTCAGAGTAAAGAATAACTGCTCTGATAGAAACAGGACAGAACTTTTCCTTAGGTCGGAATAAGGCTGCCGAAGTGATGAATATTAGAGAGACTTTTTAAAGAGGGAGGGGAGTCATGAATATTCCAGCACATTAGTTAAAGTAGGTGAGCACAGCTTGAGCTCAGCTGTTGTCTCTGGGATGTAAGCTCATAAATATCCCAGTAGCCCCGGGAACACAGAAACACACCGCCACCAGCAGTAAACACTGAACCATGTCCAGCATCTACCAGGAGGAATGGACCGCAATGAAATGGAACAGAGACGGGGGGAGGAGCTACCAGGGACGGGGATCACTGGTTGGACAAGAACCAGGCAGCAGGTGGAGGAATACTGACAGGAAGGACACCGCTATAAAGGCTGCTGTGTTTCCTCCTGGTTCTGAGGACCAGTACCAGCCCTGTTCTTATGGACCTCTGAGCCCTCTGTGTTCTGACAGGCTTTTATTTTGAAACATTTCAAAGGCTTAAATAGAATGAAAAAGCACCAATCAGGCAGAGCGTTAAGACCACTGACAGGTGAAGTGACTGTCCCTGATTCTGATGGCACCTGTTAGTGGGTCGGGCACATCAGGCGGTCGGTCTGTTTTATCCTCAGGGTCTGACTCTGCTCTTTAGTTGACTGAAGCCTGATTTCCACTACCCTTGTGGAACCGTGCCGAGATCAGTCCGAGCACGGTAACACAGATAACTGTTGAGTGTAAATGGTACGCAGAACTGATCCGGAGCACGCCAGACACAACTGCAGAGACGGCTTCCTAGGTTGGTCCAGTGCAGAGAGGAGAAAGAAAAACCCTCCGGTGACTGGATACAGGGATGGAGTATTAGGGCCAGACTAGAGATTTTTTTTTTTCGAGAATAAAATCATAATATCACAAGAATAAAGTCGTAATATTATGAGAATAGAGTCGTAATATTATGAGAATAGAGTCGTAATATTATGAGTGCTGCCCCCTTGACGTTGAGCAGTGGGTACTGCAGTTGATTCAACATCATCTTAGTCAGAAAAAAGTAAGGAATCATTCTGTCTGCCTCTACACCAACTGAAGGGTCTGGTCCAGATCTAAAGGTTCTAGTCAAGATTCTGTAGGTTCTGGTCCAGATTATGAGGGTTGTGGTCCAAATTCTGAAGCTTCTGGTTCAGATTCTGAGGGTTCTTGTCTAGAAGATGATGTTCTGGTCCAGATTTTGAGGGTTCTTGTCCCGAAGGTGGGGGTTCTGGTCCAGATTCTGAAAGTTCTGGTCCAGATTCTGAGTGTTCTTGTCTCAAAGCTGAAGGTTCTGGTACAGATTCTGAGAGTTCTTGTCCAGTAGCTGAAGGTTTTTGTCCAGAAGCTGAAGGTTCTGGTCCAGATTCTGAGGGTTCTGGCTCAGATTCTAAAGATTCTTGTTCAGATTCTGAAGGTTCTGGTCCAGATTCCGAGGGTTCTTGTCCCGAAGCTGGAGGTTCTGTTCCAGATCCTGAGGGTTCTGGTCCAGATTCTGAAGATTCTGGTCCAGATTCTGAGGATTCTTGTCCACAAGCTAAAGGTTCTGGTCCAGATTCTGAGGGTTCTTGTCCAGAAGCTGAAGGTTCTGGTCCAGATTCTAAAGGTTCTGCTCCAGATTCTGAGGGTTCTTGTGCAGAAGCTGAAGGTTCTGCTCCAGATTATGAGGGTTCTTGTGCAGAAGCTGAAGGTTCTGGTCCAGATTCTGAGGGTTCTTATCAAGAACATGAAGGTTTTTTTTCCAGAAGCTGAAGGTTCTGGTCCAGATTGTCTTTTTGTCTGTTTTTTAGCTTTATTGCCAGTCATGTCAGTATGGAGCAACAAAATAAACTCTTTGCATTTAACACAACCCCTTGGGGAGCAGTGGGCTGCCATTGTGTGGCGCCCGTCAAGCAGTGAGGGGCTAAGGGTCTTGCTCAGGGACCGAGAGTAGCAGTCAGTGGGAGTGGGGCTTGAACTCAAAAACTCCAAAACCCAAGTGCAATGATTTAACCACCAGGCCACCACTTCCTATTCTGAGGATTCTGGTCCAGATTCTGAGTGTTAGGATGTTGGAGGCCATGTTGGTGGCCATGTTGGAGGCCATGTTGGATGCCATTCTTTTTTTTTATTAAGTCATAAAGATTTACATGAAAAAAATACTCTCAGAGAGGATAGCAAATGTGTACATGAACAGATAAAGATCAATTGCAATACAAGAAAAACAAAAAAGTAAGACATCTAACATGAGATTTATCTCAGAAAACATTTAACTCATATTGGAGGCCATGTCAGAGGCCATGTTGGTGGCCATGGTGGAGGTCATGTTGCAGGCCATGTCAGAGGCCATGTTGGTGGCCATGGTGGAGGTCATGTTGGAGGCCATGTCAGAGGCCATTTTGCTGGCCAAGTTGGTGGCCATGTTGGAGGCCATGTTGGTGGCAATGTTGGAGGCCATGTTGGAGGCCCTGTTGGCAGCCATTTTGGTGGCCATGTTGGAGGCCATGTTGGCGGCCATTTTGGTGGCCATGTTGGAGGCCATGTTGGAGGCCATGTGGCTGGCCAAGTTGGTGGCCATGTTGGAGACCATGTTGGTGGCCAGTGTGGCGGCCATGTTAGAGGCCATGTTGGTGGTCATGTTAGAGGCTATGTTGGACGCCACGTTCGAGGCCATGGTGGCGGCCATTTTGGTGGCCATGTTGGAGGCCATGTTGGAGGCCATGTGACTGGCCAAGTTGGTGGCCATGTTGGAGACCATGTTGGTGGCCAGTGTGGCGGCCATGTTAGAGGCCATGTTGGTGGTCATGTTAGAGGCTATGTTGGACGCCACGTTCGAGGCCATGGTGGCGGCCATGTTGGAGGCCATTTAAAAAAAAAAATCTTTATTAAATCATAAACATTTACATGAAAAAAAATCTCTCAGAGAGGATAGCAAAGGTGTACATGAACAGATAAAGATCAATTGCAATAAAAGAAAAACAAAAAAGTAAGACAACTAACATGGAATTATCTGAGCAAATTTAAATGAAACATAGACAGAGCTCCATGTTGGAGGCCATGTCGGAGGCCATGTTGGTGGCTATGTTGGTGGCCATGTCGGAGGCCATGTTGGTGGCTATGTTGGTGGCCATGTTGGAGGCCATGTTGGTGGCCATGTTGGTGGCCATGTTCGAGGCCATGTTGGCGGCCACGTTGGAGGCCATATTGGAGGCCATGTTGCTGAGGCCATGGTGGAGGCTGCTGCGGTGGTGGCCATGTTGCTGGCCATGTTGGTGCGCCACGCATGGCAGCCATGTTGGAGGCCACGTTGGAGGCCATGGTGGCGGCCATGTTATAGGCCAAGTGTTGGAGGCCATGTTGGAGACCATGTTGGAGACCATGTTGGCGGCCATGGTGGTGGCCATGTTGGAGGCCATGTTGGAGACCATGTTGGCCATGTTGGAGGCCATGGTGGTGGCCATGTTGGTGGCCATGTTGGAGGCCATGGTGGTGGCCATGTTGCCATGTTGGCCATGTTGGTGGCCACGTTGGCAGCCATGTTGGAGGCCACGTTGGAGGCCATGGTGGCGGCCATGTTGGTGGCCATGTTGGAGGCCATGTTGGAGACCATGTTGGAGACCATGTTGGCGGCCATGGTGGTGGCCATGTTGGAGGCCATGTTGGAGACCATGTTGCTGGCCATGTTGGAGGCCATGGTGGTGGCCATGTTGGTGGCCATGTTGGAGGCCATGTTGGAGACCATGTTCTCGGCCAACTTGGAGGCCATGTTGGAGGCCATGTTAGAAGCCATGTTGGTGGCTATGTCGGAGTCCAGTGAGAGGACGGACAGTCGGACAGTCAGCCAGGGGTCTGTGGTGTGTTTGCCTCTGAGCCTCCTGACTAGAAGCAGAAGAAGAAATCATTTGTTGGATGCTTTGCTGCGACTGTCTATAATCTCTGTCTGCATATTTTCTCTGTGCACATCACCCATCAGACTAAAAACAGGAACTATGAAAACCTCGACCAACAGAACTTTGACTTCAGGAGAACTCCCAAGGTATATACTTGCATGGTGAAATGATGCACGCCGCCCAACCAATCTCTGAGCTCGCCCAGTAGTAGACAAACACCAGTTAGCCCCGCCCACCCACCCAGAATCCAACCCGGCTCCAGAGATAGACTCCTGTCCTGGTGGCACGTGCTATCTCTCCACCATCTCTTTACTTTCTTTTGATTTTTCATGATTCCTGCACACAGAGAATGGGTTCACACTGCCAGGAGAGATCGCCCTCCCCTCCCCCCTTCCTCCCCTCCTTCCCCCAGGTTTCTTCCTGCTGTGAGGGTTGCATGCGAAAGCCAGGCTTGATGCTCTGCCCTCAGGAATCCCTCTCCCACTCCTTTTGAGTGACAAAACCACTCTCTCCTCCCCCTCCCTCCCCCCCTCCTATCCCTCTTCCTCCCATGAACCTTTTTTTTTTATTTGCAGTTGCATCAGCTCTCTCTAACATGCACGTGGTTGATTGGTTTGGTTGGTTGGAGTCAGTCTGCATGTGCCACCACACCACGCAGTTTTTGGCCTCCTTTATTTGTATCCAGGCTTTGACTTTGAGTTTTCTTTCAGTTCAAAGACACTTAAAAACAACTTTGAAATGTTAATATACTGTTCTTTATTTTTCTATGTATTTTCGGGTGCTTTTATTTTGAAAATCTGCCGAACCGGAAGTAGGAAGTAAAAACGTTAGCAGGAGAAAAAACGTGTATACATCGTCTCAGGACCGCAAAAATGCAGCTAATCTCTCAGAAAGCAATGGTTGTAAGTGTTACTCCTTGTTTATAGATTCGATAAGAAGTGTTGATATCTTTTATTGATATTTTGTGTGACAGCAGTGTGTGTTGTGTTTACTTGCTAATTTGCTGCTGTGCTAGCCTGTTGTGAGAATACCTGTTGAGTTAATATTAAGCAGCTAATACTTTGATACGTTAATACTGATATTTACATGGCTGTTTAAGACATTTTTTTGTATCTTTCTTTTCTAGTTTTACACCGAATTCAATGCAGTCAGAAATGCTGACTAAATTTGTAAGAAGACAATAAAGGAGCAAGCCGCTCACTTCCTGGCTCTTGAATAAGGAGTTTGGCTGGCTGTTTATCTGTGTTCACGCAAGAGCAAAACACATAGAGAGAACAGTACAGTAAAAAACCATATCATCAGAGGGATTCGCCTGCTGCAGTTATGGAAGCACAGACAACGCAAAAGGATGAAAAGGCAGCATCAGTAGCCAGCTCAAAGCGCACGTCTTCCTCCAAGCATTCAGTGGCTAGCGCTGCTGCTAAGGCCAGAGCTGCAGCTGAAGCTGCACGCACCAGGGTCACATATGGACAAAAAGAGTTGGAATTGAAAAAACAGAGAGCCAAATTAGATTTGGAAAAAGCTACACTAGAAGCAGACCTAGAAGCACTAGAACTTGAAAAAGATGCTGCTGCTGCTAATGCAGAGGCTGAGATTTTAGAAGCTGCAGCACGATCAGAATATGAGGACATAGGCAGTGTCATCAGGAGTGACGTCTCACCACAGGTAGTTCAACGGCGAACGGAGGCATATCTGAACCATCAAGCTCAGACCAGGTTCAGTCCTGACACACCTGCCTCAGACACACTGTCCCCTCCCCATATAAAAGAGACACAGCCAATGACAAGGCAGGAGGTCCCTGAATTAAGCCCCAACTACCGCCATGTTGGTTCTCCCACCACACCAAGACACACAAGGGCTTCTGCTATTAATCCAGCTGCTAACATGATGGACTTTGCTAAATATCTGGCACGCAGAGAGTTAGTAACGACAGGTCTTACCAAGTTTGATGATCAGCCTGAGAGCTTCAGAGCGTGGCAGTCCTCCTTCCTTAACGCCACTCAAGACTTACACCTAACAGCTAGTGAAGAGTTAGATCTCCTGGTAAAATGGCTAGGAAAGGAATCATCTGAACACATTAAAAGAATTCGAGCAGTACATGTCACTAACCCTGAAGCTGCTCTTCATATGTCTTGGACAAGGCTCAGAGAGTGCTACGCCACCCCCGAAGTGATAGAGAGTGCTCTATTCAAACGGTTGGACAGTTTTCCTCGTCTCACTTCAAGGGAGAACATCAAACTAAGAGAACTTAGCGACCTGCTCATGGAGCTGCTCTCAGCCAAAGATGATGGATACTTACCTGGACTCAGCTACCTTGACACACCTCGGGGCATTAACCCCATTGTTGAAAAGCTGCCAATAAACCTGCAAGAAAAATGGCTGTCTACTGGATCAAGATACAAAGAACAGTATGCTGTAAGTTATCCCCCATTTTCCTTCTTTGCTGACTTTGTCAATAGTGAAGCAAAAGCTAGAAATGACCCCAGCTTTGTCTTGACAAACAACAACCGCCCTTATTGCCGTAATGAGAGGCCCATAGGAAAGCATGACGGTGTGAGAACGACTATAGCCGTCCATAAGACAGACTTGTCAGCGGCTGCAGGTTCGAACTCAATGTATAGAGCAGAGATGGAGAAGAAAAACAGTGGTGATCCAGCTAAATACTGCCCACTTCACAACAAATCTCATCCTCTGGAAAAGTGCAGAGCCTTTAAAATGAAACCGCTAACAGAACGAAAAGGATTGCTAAGAGATCACAGACGATGTTTTAGGTGCTGCTCTGCTACTCACATGGCTAAAGACTGTTCTGTGGAGCTGAAATGCTACGAATGTGAAAGTGATCGACACTGCACAGCCATGCATCCAGACATACACCTCTCACCAGCAGTGTCATCTATGACTGAGCCAGACACAGAACAGCAAAACAACACGCCTTCAGAGATTACATCAAGGTGCACTGAGGTCTGCGGAGAAGGCCTCCCAGCACGATCTTGTGCAAAGATATGCTTGGTTCAAGTTTTCCCACAAGGACAGAAAGAACGCTCAATCAAGATGTACGCCATCCTTGATGACCAAAGCAATCGTTCGCTGGCTAGAACTGAGTTTTTCCAGCTTTTTGGTGTCCAAGGCAACCCTTCACCCTACCTGATGAGAACTTGTGCCGGCACTGTTGAAATGACTGGAAGGAAGGCAGTCGGCTTCCAGGTACAAGCAGTAAATAGTGAATTGTGTTTAGACTTACCACCACTCATTGAATGTAATGAGATCATGAGCAATCGATCAGAAATCCCCTCACCGGAGGTCGCTCTTTCCCACGCTCACTTGAGACCTGTTGCGCCTTACATCCCAGAGCCTGATCCTGAGGCGCAGATCCTGATCTTACTGGGGAGAGACCTCATACGTGTCCATAAGGTGAGACAGCAAATCAATGGGCCCCACGAAGCACCTTTTGCCCAGCGTTTGGATTTGGGGTGGGTGATAGTGGGGGAAGTTTGTATTGATAGTGCTCACAAACCCACTGTGGCTGTCTATAAGACCAACATCCTGCAGAACGGACGTCCATCCTATCTGACGCCCTGTCAGGAACACATCAGCGTCAAAGAAAAGGTGAGCTACGGCGGGGAGCACAGACCTGGCACCTCTACTCATCTCTCCAGCTGTTCTGGCAACGGCATAGCATCTCAGGACAAGCTTGGATGCTGTGTGTTCGTGAGAACAGAGAATGATGACAAACCGGCCTTATCTTTCGAGGACGAAAAGTTTCTGGAGGTCATGGAAAAGGAGTTCCACAGAGATGAAAAGAACAGCTGGACTGCTCCCCTACCTTTCAGGTTCCCCAGGCCACGCCTTCCAAATAATCGTGCTCAAGCCCTCTCCCGTCTCCACTCCTTGCGACGTACACTGAACAAAAATCCTGAAATGAAAGAACAGTTTGTTGCCTTTATGGAGAGGCTTTTTTTAAACGGACATGCTGAAGAAGCTCCCCCTCTTCCTGAGAATGCAGAGTGTTGGTACTTACCCATTTTCGGAGTGTACCACCCCCAGAAGCCGGGTCAGATACGAGTTGTATTTGACTCGAGCGCACAAGAATGTGGCATCTCTCTTAACAACGTCCTGCTTTCAGGCCCTGACTTAAATAACTCACTCCTGGGAGTGCTGCTAAGATTCAGAAAGGAGCTTGTTGCACTGACTGCCGACATCCAACAAATGTTCTATGGATTCTTGGTGAGAGAAGACCACAGAGACTTCTTAAGATTCCTCTGGCACAAGGATAACGATCTGACTAAGGAAGTGATGGAGCTCAGGATGCGAGTACATGTGTTCGGGAACAGCCCTTCGCCGGCAGTTGCTATATACGGCCTCCGGAGAGCTGCCCAAGAAGGTGAACAAAAGTATGGCTCTGACTCTCGCCACTTCGTTGAAAGACACTTTTATGTGGATGATGGGCTCATCTCCCTCCCGTCAGAGACTGAAGCTATTGATCTGCTCAAGCGTACTCAAGCTTCGCTGGCAGAATCAAATCTGAAACTGCATAAAATCGCCTCTAACAGCATCACAGTGATGCAAGCCTTCAAACCTGAAGACCTGGCTGCAGGCCTGAGAGACCTGGGCCTCGACAAAGAAGAGCTTCCAGTGCAAAGAAGTCTCGGTTTGTGCTGGAACATAGACTCTGACACCTTCACATTTAAAGTGGCAGTCAACGACAAGCCGTTCACCCGTCGTGGAGTGCTATCCACCGTTAATAGCGTCTTCGACCCATTGGGCTTGGTTGCGCCTGTGACCATCAAAGGGCGAGCTTTGCTCAGAGAACTTTCTGCTGACATTCACGAGTGGGACACTGAACTTCCTGCAGACAAGTTAAACAAATGGGAAACATGGAAAGAATCGTTAAAGGACCTGAGTGACCTCCATCTACCTCGCTCCTACATACAACGGTCACTCTCCAGTGCCACATATACAGAGTTATGTGTTTTTTCTGATGCTTCAAACTGGGCAATAGGGGCAGTAGCTTACCTCAGAGTTGTCATGACAGATGGGCAGTGTCGAGTTGGCTTTGTGCTCGGAAAGGCTAAGCTGGCTCCTCAACCCGAACCCACCATCCCTCGCCTCGAACTGTGTGGAGCTGTGCTGGCCGTCGAGATGGCTGAACTGATCCTTGACGAGCTTGACCACAAACCAGATGCAGTGAGGTTTTATTGTGACAGTAAAGTTGTCCTTGGTTATATATGCAATGAAACAAAGCGATTCTTTGTGTATGTACACAACCGTGTTCACCGCATACGCAAGACAACTTCCCCTCAACAGTGGCATTATGTGCCTACAGGTCAAAATCCAGCTGATCTGGCCACCAGATCTGTTCCAGCATCTCAACTTACCAACAGCATGTGGTTTACAGGGCCAGAGTTCCTTCACAAACCATTCCTGGCTGAAGCACAAGAGACCTTTAAGTTGGTGGATCCCGAAACAGATCCAGATGTAAGACCTCAACTGACCACCCTTGCTACCTGCATTAATGAATGTGAACTCACCTCAGGACGTTTCCAACGTTTCTCCACTTGGGGGTCTTTGCTGAGGGCAGTTTCCTTTTTGATCCATCAAACTCGTTCATTCAGATCTGACTCATCAGCTACATGTAAAGGATGGCATCGATGCAGCAGACTTCGTACTCCAGAAGAGTTGACAGCAGCGAAGCGGGTCATACTCAAGTCTGTTCAAAGGGAGGCTTACCCAGAAGAGTACACTGCACTGCAAGAAGACAGAGCAATTTCAAGAACAAGCGCAATCCTGAACCTCGATCCTTTCATGAACGATGACCTCTTACGGATCGGAGGACGTCTGAGACATGCATCAATCAGTCCAGAGGTGAGAAATCCAATCATTCTCCCAAGGCAAAGTCATGTCACAACACTACTGGTGAATCATTACCACATGAAAGTTGAACACCAAGGGCGACAATTCACAGAGGGTGCAATCAGGGCTGCAGGCCTGTGGATTGTGGCTGGCAAAAGGTTAATAAGTTCAGTCCTTCATCGTTGTGTCACCTGCCGCAAGCTGAGGGGAAGACTTGAGGTCCAAAAGATGGCTGACCTCCCTCCCGAGCGTCTGAGCTCTTCAGCGCCATTCACCTATGTAGGATTAGACGTTTTTGGCCCCTGGGAAGTCCTCACCCGACGCACCAGAGGTGGCGCAGCTCAGAGCAAGCGCTGGGCCATACTTTTTACATGCATGAGCACCAGAGCTGTGCATGTAGAAGTCATAGAGTCGATGGATACAGCCAGCTGCATTAACGCCCTCCGAAGGTTTTTCGCTTTAAGAGGGCCAGCGAAGCAGCTGAGATCAGATCGGGGCACAAACTTTATTGGAGCCAGCTCCGAACTGGGCATGGGACGGGACGATCCAAAGCAAACCAGCATTTCAAAGTACTTACATGAGAATGGTTGCACATGGGAATTCAACCCCCCACATGCATCCCATATGGGAGGGGTGTGGGAACGCATGATTGGCGTGACCCGGAGGATACTCGATTCCATGCTGCTGAGAACCAAGCGTACTCACCTGACTCATGATGTGCTCTGTACTTTAATGGCAGAGGTGTGCGCTATAATCAACGCCAGACCATTAGTCCCGGTCTCCTCCGATCCCTCCTCTCCAATGCTGCTGACCCCTGCTATGCTGCTGACCCAAAAACCAGGTGTGTCTCCTCCACACGGCAGTTTCGACGAAAAGGATCTTTTCAAGTGTCAGTGGAGACAGGTGCAGGCACTTGCTAATGAGTTTTGGAGACGATGGAGAGCTGAATACCTCCATACCCTTCAGCCAAGGCGTAAGTGGCACACAGCATGTCGCAACTTGGAAGTCGGAGACATTGTGCTACTTAAACAGAGTGATTCCCCCCGCAACGAGTGGCCAATGGGTCTGGTCACATCTACGAGCCCAAGCGGTGATGGGAAAGTCCGCAAAGTTGAGGTTAGGACAACATCACAGGATAAAGTAAAGACATTCTTAAGGCCTGTTACTGAGGTGGTCTTACTCCTGGCAAAGGAAAGCCAGAGGTCAAATTGGGACATTTAAATCTAAAGTGGCATCAGTAAATGCCAGACGGGGAGTGTTCTGCCCTGCATATGTTTGATATGTTTAAAAGACACTTAAAAACAACTTTGAAATGTTAATATACTGTTCTTTATTTTTCTATGTATTTTCGGGTGCTTTTATTTTGAAAATCTGCCGAACCGGAAGTAGGAAGTAAAAACGTTAGCAGGAGAAAAAACGTGTATACATCGTCTCAGGACCGCAAAAATGCAGCTAATCTCTCAGAAAGCAATGGTTGTAAGTGTTACTCCTTGTTTATAGATTCGATAAGAAGTGTTGATATCTTTTATTGATATTTTGTGTGACAGCAGTGTGTGTTGTGTTTACTTGCTAATTTGCTGCTGTGCTAGCCTGTTGTGAGAATACCTGTTGAGTTAATATTAAGCAGCTAATACTTTGATACGTTAATACTGATATTTACATGGCTGTTTAAGACATTTTTTTGTATCTTTCTTTTCTAGTTTTACACCGAATTCAATGCAGTCAGAAATGCTGACTAAATTTGTAAGAAGACAATAAAGGAGCAAGCCGCTCACTTCCTGGCTCTTGAATAAGGAGTTTGGCTGGCTGTTTATCTGTGTTCACGCAAGAGCAAATTACTATTCATGATATGTGTGTGTTTACCTCCTTTGATTATTGACTTCCTAACAGTGTCAGTACTTTTTCTTTGATTGTTAAATCACACATAATTTCAGTTTACTTCCTTAAGATTGTTTACAGCCCTATCTGTGTCAGTTTACTTCCTTTGATTATTTACTTCCTGTCTGTGTCAGTTTATTTTCTTTGATTGTTAACTTCCTGTTTGTGTCAGTTTACTTCCTTTGATTGTTTACTTCTGGTCTGTTTCAGTTTAATTGCTATGATTGTGTGTTTACTTCCTGTCTGTGTCAGTTTATTTTCTTTGATTGTTAACTTCCTGTCTGTGTCAGTTTACTTCCTGTGATTGATTACTTCCTATCTGTGTCAGTTTACTTCCTGTGACTGTTTACTTACTGTCTGTGTCAGTTTATTTTCTTTGATTGTTAACTTCCTGTTTGTGTCAGTTTACTTCCTTTGATTGTTTACTTCTGGTCTGTTTCAGTTTAATTCCTGGGATTGTGTGTTTACTTCCTGTCTGTGTCAGTTTATTTTCTTTGATTTTTTACTTCCTGTCTGTCAATTTACTTCCTGTGATTACATACTTCCTGTCTATGTCATTTAACTTCCTGTTATCATGTGTTTACTTCCTGTCTGTTTACTTCTTCTCTAATGGTTTGTTTGCAGCGAGGATGAAGCTGCTGCTGTGTACAAAGCGGCCCGGCAGCTTAATATGACCGGTTCTGGTTACGTCTGGCTGGTGGGAGAGCGGGAGATGAGCGGGAAAGCTTTAAGCGAAGCTCCTGATGGTAACGTGTCGATCGACCTCTTCCTCTCTGTCCCTCTCTATCTGTCTTTCTCCAGCTCTGATTCCATCCAACCCCCAGGCTGAAGCTCTGATCTTCAGCAGACAAGCAGCTGGGCTCTAGCCAGCCTGACCTCTAGGAATTGTTTCTGCCGTGGTTGTTTGGGCTTGATGGTTCACCGGGAGCAGAGACTTGTTTGCTTCTGACTAAAAGAGAAGTTGAAGATCTTGAGTTATTTCAGGGAGACTTTAGAGTCCATAGAGAAAAAGGAGGAAGCATGGAATCAGCAGGAGTGGAGGATTGGAAGACAGACAGGTGGGGAGCAGGACGAAGGGAGGGACTTCTGGTGCAGTAAGGAAGGAGGAAGCAATGAGAACAGAAACGAGGGGCCAAGGATGAATCCCATGCAGGCCATCCTTGTGCCTCCAGGACATCTGAATGAATAGTTGCTTAGCTCCTCAGCAGCCAGCGAGGGCTGCAGAACCCGGCCAGAAGCCCTGGTTTCAGAACCATAACTATGCAGGTTAGGAGTAATGGGTCCAAACCATAGAGCCCAGAACGTTTCCTTCTACCATTCTGCAGATTCATCAACTGCCTGAATAACCAGAACCATCAGAACCGAGTTCCATCGGGTCACAGGAAGTTGGACTCGGTTCGACCCAGTTATGATTTAGATCAGTTTTCCAGAGGTTTTCCAGAATTTTAGGTTTGAGTGTGATGATGGTTCTGACTCGGTGAAATATTCAATACCGTTTGGATTTGGACAAGGTCTCCATCCAATCCTTGGTCTTCCTGTCTCCCTCTGCTGAAGGAATGACAGGTTTCTGCTCAATCAGAGCGCCCAGTGCAGAGAGACACGCCCACTCTCTGATCCACTCACAGTGGATTTCATCTGGATGGTTCTACACTGCAGAGACACAACCAAAACCTGTGAGAGCACCAGAAGGTTCTGACCCAATTAGTTGTATCCTTGTCCCAAACTGTTCGAGGTTCAGACTCTGGGTTCTGCTCTGGGTTCCTCACTGAAGGCAGGAAACACCCAGGAACCAGAGACCCGTCGGTTAGTGAGTCAGCAGCTTCCTCTTTCTAGATGTTTAGGTGGATCAGTGAGGTTTTGAATTTTCCTCAGATGTTCGATGGACATTGGTGAAGCTGGTCCATTGTGACGTCATGTGAGGACGCGGCTGGTTCTGCTGGATGTCCTCCTTTGTGGTGTCCTCTATGGTTGGATGAAAACAGAGCTGCTCTGTCTCTGGTAGGGCTGAGGGCCTCTGATTAAGGGGGCTCCTCGTCCTCCTCTCTGTCACTGAGCTTCTTGGTGTATTTCTCTCTGGTTCTCCTGTCAGCTGGTTGAACGTTTAAACATCAGGAGGAGGTGTGGACGTGTTTAAAGGTTCCCAACCGGCAGTTCTTCGCTGTGACTGTGGCTTTAAATGTGTCTAACATCTTTTTGTTTCATTCTATAGTGTATGTCGTCTGCCCGTTCTCACAACCAATCACAGGGGCCAATTCGTGGGAGGGCAGTATGTGTGGGTGGGCAAGGGGTTTGTTTGTGGATGCGGGTGGGGTTTGTTACAGTGATGTGTGTCGAATCAAACATGGGTAAGATGCCTCCGCTGCTTCCTGTTATGTGCCTGATGCATTCAATAAAGGCCCCATCCACTTCTGCGACGTGGAAGCTGGGGGTGTGGCTTATTGAGTCAGCTGATTATGCAGACAGCCAGTAGATCACCTGTTGTTAAAGCTCCCCTCAGACAGAATGTCAGCTTCCCATGGGCGTATTTATCCAAAACCTTAAACTTTCAACCAGCCATCTTGGCCTTGCTTTTGACACCATAGCCAGAACATCCCAAGGTAGCAGGAACAGCTGCAGAGAACATCCTGATGGGTGAATCTAAAACCTACTAAAACAAATTAACATGGGGCTGATTATCCATCCTGCCTGAGGCGGTAACCTGACCCACTCACACTCCAGTACAATGCTTCTCTGACGTTGTAATACCTTAGTGTCTGGTGATATCCTTGTTCCCTGGTGTCCATTGATGTCCTGGGACCCTCCATTGTTCAAGGTTAATGTCCTGTAATGTCCTGGTACCCTGGTCCCATTATACCATGTCCTGCTTCCCTGGTGTCCAATAATATACTAGTACCTGTAATTCCAACTAGGTGAGTGTGGCCTAGTGGTTAGGGCATTGCACTTGGAATCCAGAGGTTCTGAGTTCAAGCTCCACTCCCACGGACTGACACTCTGGGTCCCTGTGCAAGACCATTAACCGCACACTTCTCCAAAGGCATTGCACAATGGCAGCCCACTGCTCATTCATTTTATTTCTCTGTAATTGTGACAGTGCAATGACAATAAAAAAGCTGGAAAAAAAGTCCTGGTACCTTTGTCCTCAATGATGTCCCGGTACGTTAATGTCCATTGATATCCTGGTACCTTGTTGTTCAGTAATGTCCTGGTACCCTGGTGTCCAGTGATTTCCTGGTGCATTGGTATCCAAAGATATCCTGGTTCCCTGGTGTCCATTGATGATCTGGAACCCTGGTGTTCGATGATATATCAGTACATTGGATCCCAACTATGTCCTGTTACCCTGGTGTCCAATGATATCCTTTTATATTGGAGTCCAATGGTGTCCTTGTACACTGGTGTCCAGTGATGTTGAGGTACCTTAGTGCCAATTATTTCAGGGAACCTTAGTCTCAAATGATGACCCCGTTCCCTGGTGTCCATTGATGTCTTAGTATCTTGATGTCCAATTATGTTGTGGTACCTTAGTGTACACAGATGTCCTTGTTCCCTGGTCTCCAATGGTATCCTGGTGTCCTGATCTCCTGGTGACCAGTGATATCTTGTTAACTTGGCATCAACAATTTACTGGTACCTTGGTGTCAAGTGATGTGCTGGTACCTTGGTGTCCAAAGATGTTCTAGTAACCTTGGTGTCAAATACGTTCTGATACCTTGTTGTCCAGTAATATCCTGGCACCTTGGTCCCATAATACCCATTGGTTCCCTGGTGTTCCATGTCCTGGTACCCTGGTTTCCAATGATATCCTGGTACCTTGGTGTCAATGATTTCCTCCTTCCTTGGTGTTCAGTGATATCCTGATAGCCTGGTCCCATAATACAGTGGTTCCCTGGTGTCCAATGGTATTCTGGTACCTTGGCTTCAATGATTTTCTGGTACCTTGGTTTCCAATAATGTCCTGGTTCTCTGGTGTCCAATGATATTTTGGTACCTTGCCGTTAGTGATTTTCTGGTACCTTGGTGTCCAATAATGTCCTGGTATGCACATGTCCAATGATGTCCCGGTACCTTGATGTCCTTTGATATACTGGTACCTTGGTGTCCAGTGATATCTTGGTAGCCTGGTCCCATGATACTATTGTTCCCTGGTGTTCCATATCTGGGTACCAATGATATCCTGGTACATTGGTGTCAATGATTTCCTGGTACCTTGGTGACCAATGATATCCTGGTAGTCTGGTCCCATAATACAGTAGTTCTCTGGTGTCCAATGATATTCTGGTACCTTGGCTTCAATGATTTTCTGGTACCTTGGTGTCCAATAATGTCCTGGTGCCCTGGTGTCCAATTATGTCCTGGTACCTTGGCTACAATGATTTTCTGGTACCTTGGTGTCCATTGATGACCTGGAACCCTGGTGTCCAAAGGTATGTTGGTACCTTGGATTCCGACTATGTCCTGTCCATTGACGTCCTAATACCCTGTTGTCCAGGGATGTCATGGTACCCTGGTGTCCAATGATGTTCCGGTACACTGAGGTTCTCATTCTAGGCTATTTTGATGGGATCTCTGGCTGCTGTGTGATCTGCTTCTGCTGTCTGTTTGTGGTTTTAATCCCCCTAGAAAACATCCTCACCAACCGGCTGCTGCACTCCCAGAAATAAACTTTTTTTTTCACATCCAAACAAATGTGAAGGAAAAAATCTTAAAAGTCTGTTAGAACTTCTGTTTGTCTCGGTTTTCAGCAGGTTTCTCTACAGGAAAATATTACAAATTATCAAATTTGACAGTTTTCAAAAGAGGGCTGTTTCATAATGAATTGTCTTCAACATATGAACATATTAAGAAGGTTTAAAAAAAAAATCTTTTATCAAAACTCTTGGAAGGAATGTTTGAATTCGTTGATATTAGTTAATGGCAGCAGATTTGGTCCTGGTGTTTTTATTATTGTGTAAACCCTTCCAGTTTCTGAAGCAGTTTCCTGAAAAGAAACATGTGAAGCCGGACTGGGACATTTTGGGCGCGGTTGCTGTTGTTCTTTAACAGACTTGTGTCAAATTATGAAGGAAAAAAGCCTCTACATTTAGTGCTTCAGATAATGTAGCCACAACTGCATGCTAGCAGTGTTAGGATCGGTTGTTAGTAAAGGCAGTTTTCCCCGTCTCTGCAGAACATGTTTTAATACGTGATTCATTGGAACAACCCGTCCGCCTGTTCTAAAAGGATAAATGTTAATCTGTTTGATTGTTAGCTTGTTGTTTAGCAAGTTGTAATGTTAGCATGAGGAGCCTGTTCTGTTTTAGTCTATGGTAATCAGGTGTCCCTGATTTCAGGTTGTCAAAAACCAAGGGACTGTTCCCAGAAATAAGGCGTGTAGACTGATATTATGGCAGCTGTGTAAAAAAATAGCAGTTAGCATGTTTCTACACAGGGAGCTGCCTTATTATTTTATGGTGTGTGTGAATTAATACATATTTCAGAGCAGTGGCGGCTGGTTAAGTTCTCTCGGGGTGGGGCTATAAATTGAAAATAGACGTATACCAAAAGCCAATCGTATATTACGTTATCACACCAGCATATTTATATGAATGTAAACAACAACAAAAGCACTTATTTAAAAAAAAAACATAATTTCATGTTCAGGTTTACTTTGAAAAAGGAAGCAGGGAAAGCAGGATACAGCATTAGCCTCGTTGCATGCAGTTAGGCCTCGCTGCATGCAGTTAGCCTCGCTGCATGCAGTTAGCCTCTGCTGCTTGAGCTAAAGCAGGTCCTGAAAAGGACATTTTGTATGCCTATTTCTCTCTCTCTTCCTCCAATGCGCTCCAACTCCCCCACTCGACCTGTCAATCACCCTCGCAAAGCATTCCAGAAACCTCTAAAAAAAAAGAATGGGTCCACCGCTTGGAATGGGGGTCGCTTGGCTTTTTTAGCCTGTAATACCCAATACAGCCGATACCGCACCGTGCCACGCCACAAACCAGTAGGTGGCAGTAGAGTTCTTTTGACAAACATGGATGCCTCCAGTAAAGCACATTCACATGAAAATTACTCTTAAATAAAAACACTGATCATTTAGTGAACAGGATGGAATAATAATTTCAGATTTAAAGAACTTCTCAGAAGTTTGTATTCTGAATATGGGCTTACTTTTTCTTTAAGACACCTTCACCTAACGGTAGACTTTCGAGGAACTTTACGCCACATTTACACATAGAGAAACGTTTACATTTAGAGAAACTAATATCCCCCTCCGCTTTCACACAACATCGCGGCACACAACATTGTTTTCAATAAACTTGTCATTTATATCAAAGCGCATAAATACGCTGTTAGATTTTTAAGAAGCTAAAACGCCGTTCATCGCTGTTGATACGGCAACACATAACCAGCATTATCAGAAATCTCCACTTTGGCAGGAGGTTTTAGAAATAATCGTTTTCTTTTAATAAAAATGGGGTTTTGGTTTAAACGAGAGGCCAAACCGCGGGGAAATATTTGCGTGTTCCCTTCGTGTAAACTGGGTCTTAGCGGACAGCACCAAACCTAACTTTGGTAACACCCGCAGCGCTTTCTGACAGCATGATTTTCATTTGAAAAGTTAGCGGGTGTCTGCAGTTAGCCTAAAGTCCAAATGATCCAGGCCTGTACAACAAAGTCTGGTTTTATCAAATGTTCTCGAGCTCAGAGACACTTTAAGGCAGCTTTGATGATGCTAACAGTGTTAGCGGACTGCAGAGGCTCAGCTGAAGGACAGATGTTGACACTTTTCTTCGCAGTTTGACACGACTCTGCAGAAGGAAATCACCAGCGACGCTTCGTAATGTCTCAGTGGGGCTTTCTCTGCACTGAGATAAACGGTGGTGATTGTGAAAGTGAATTCCCAGCATGCACTTTGGTGTAACTGAAGAGTGACCTGACGCCTGAAGCCCCAGAGTGTGTGTCTGAATTACACCAAGTTAATTACCCCGGATGAAAGTGTGTCTCCGAGTGTGTGAATGAGGGCAGCCTTCAGTGAATCCAGCCTCACTCCCTTCTGTGTGTTGGTGTGTGTGTTGGTGTGTGCGGCGTGCGCGGTGCAGGCTTGCTGGGTCTTCAGCTGATCAACGGGAAGAACGAGTCGGCTCACATCACGGACGCCGTGGCCGTGGTTGCTCAGTCTCTGCAGGAGCTGTTTGAGAAGGAGAACATCACAGAGCCTCCTCGAGGCTGCGTGGGGAACACCAACATCTGGAGAACCGGGCCGCTCTTCAAACGGTCGGTACCGCTGCTCCAACTGCCGTTTCTGATTGGTCATCTCATGCTGGTCTATTTAGCTCAGGTTTTTGTTTCTGAGGATTTTTTTCCAGTTTGCCACAAGAACCTCTAAAACTAAAGCCTTTGAGTTTATCCCGACCCAGTTCCGCTCTGGTTGAGCTTCGGTTGCTGCTTCGGTCTGTCAGCGATGACGGCAGGTTTCAGGGTTTTCAGCTGAGTTCTGGTTCTCAACCGGGCCTGAACTCCAAACATTTACAGCAAAACCTTTTTTCTGTTAAGCCATTGTTTATTGGCTTCATTACCATTATTTTCAGTGAGGGCGGAAATGGAAAGTGGAGAAATGAAACTGCGGACTAACAGCAGCAAAACTATCAGAGGAATGTCTTTGAATTGTAAAATGTTAGACCCTCACACAGCTTGCTGATTTATCCAGCGCCCGAGAATAAAGTTCGTAATTTTATCAGAATAAAGTAATAAAATTAGAGAATAAAATTGTAAAAATTATAAGAATAAATTAATAAATATTACAAGAATAAAGTCACAACAAGAATATTCATAAAGTTACGCGAATAAAGTCGTAAAATTATGTGAATAAAGTTGTATTTTATGACAACTCCTACCAGAATCCCTTTCTTCCCTACAAGGGAAAATGAGTGAAATGTGGAGCATCAGCGGGAAGTTCTACTTTAGCATCGGTTTGACTAAAATCAGGAAATCTTTTAGCAGCAGCATCAAACTGGGCAGGATGTCAAAGTGGGCTCTGGTTGCATGGTGGAGCTGGTCGGTACGTCATCTGATGGGCTGAACTCCAAGCTTTATTTCTGAAACGGTTGTACAAGTATAGTCAAAAGTCAAAAGTCAAAAGCCAGCCCAATTGTCATTATATTCTGTGACAGATACAATGATGACTTTATTCTGTGATTTTACCACTTCATTCTCATATATAATATAATCCTTTATTCTATAGGATATTACGACTTTTACTTATCATAAAACAATCTCAAACCTGGCCCTAATACTCTGTTGTAGCTAACTGCTGCCCACCAAAAAAAAAGAAAAGAAATAAAAAGAAAAAAAGAAAGAAAGCAGGTTTCTGGCAAGGCAGCAGATTGAGCGTCATGTCTGCTAGGAAGTGTGTTGGTGGTGGGCGTGAACGCTTGGGAGGATCCATCACTCCCCTTCTGGCTCACCCTATGATGGGGATGAAGTCTGGAGGAGAACTGACGGTTTCTCTCCTGTGAACCCCCCTTTATACCAAAAAGCTGCCAATGCCATTATACAGTAGCTGGAAGTTAGAACGTTAGGACGCTCCGCGCCGTCTGGAACACGCCAGATACGCTGATATGTTGGAGAGAAGTTCTGGAGAAGCTACGCACAAGTACTTCGTCAGATGTTTGAGATCATCTGATGTCAACCATCCCGGATAACTGACCTGGAACTGACGGACCACATATGGCAGAACATCATGATGTTCTTGCCGTATGCCGACCTGTCCCAGCATGTTTCAGCGTGCTCATGACTTATCCAACGTATGCCAGCGTTTTTGCCAGATTTTTCGTTCCTCAGGCATACGCTGGTCTAAATCATCAAGGTGTAGAAGGGGCCATGAAGTTTGGTCTGCAGCTCCAGAAACCCAGAGAATTCGAAGAAAAAATGAGTCGTCATCAGCAGCACTGTCCAGCTGAGGACCTAGAAAAGAAGTTTCCAAACTGTGTGCAGTGATGGAGAAGTTCTGATCTGTAGCCAGTAGCTGCGTGTCAGACCCCCCGCTGTATCACCCCAAGGCCTCATAAGTGTCATGTTTGATGAATACGTCCATTGTGGGATGTTTAATCGTTTTAATCTTACAGCCAAGTCTTGTCCATCAGCTGGACATGGATGTTAGAGGGATATGGAAACGCTTGGCTGATCTGATGTGGGTTCAGTGTGAAGTCAGGGAGAAAGAACCGGAATAATAAAAACTACCGCCAGTATTCGTCTCCCATCTCTGACCTCAAAGACAGCCATGGAGACCTGCAGCCAAACCGCAGATTTTTATCCCTCACCACGGTCCTCTGGTTTGCTTATCAGGGTGCTGATGTCATCAAAGTACCCAGACGGCCTCACAGGACGGATTGAGTTTAATGACGACGGCGACCGCCGCTTTGCCACCTACAGCATCCTGAACCACCAGAAAGCAGGTCGAGTCGTCCAGGTTGGAGTCTTCAACGGCACACAGGTAAGGACCTCCTGCTAACACAATGACCCTGGATGGATGGATGGATGGATGGATGGATGGATGGATGGATGGATGACGATGATGATGGATGGATGGATGATGATGGAACCGGACGAATTTTCGGACGGACGGATGATAGATGAATGGATGGATGGATGGATGGATGGATGATGGATGGATGATGGATGGATGGATGGTGGATTTGGATGGATGATTGGATGGATGAATGATGGACGGACGGATCGGACGAGATGATGGATGGATGGATGGATGGATGGGATGGATGGATGATGATGGACCCAGGACGGATGGACGGATCGATGATGGATGGATGGATGGATGGATAGATGGATGGATGGATGGATAGATGGATGGATGGATGGATGGATGATGGATGGATGGATGGATGGATACAGATGGATGGATGGATGGATGGATGGATGGATGGATGGATGATGGATGGGATAGATGGATAGATGGATGGATGGATGGATGGATGGATGAAGGATGGATGGATGGATGGATAGATGGATGGATGGATGGATGGATGATGGATGGATGGATGGATGATGGATGGATGAGATGGATGGATGGATGTATGATGGACTGGATTAGGAAGGCGATCAACTTGGATCAGTGATAGATCGGATAGATGGATGGATGGATGGATGGATGGATGGATAGATGGATGGATGGATGATGATAGATGGATGGATGGATGGATGGATGGATGATGGATTGGATTGGGATCGGCAGGCAGACGGACGGACGGGCAGACGTGGACGTGATCCGATCTGGACGGATGATGGATGGATGGATGGATGGATGGATGGATGGATGATGGATGGATGGATGAATGATGGATGGATGGATGGATGGATGGATGGATGGATGATGGATGGATGGATAGATTGATGGATGATGATGGACGGATCTTACTGGCGAATAATTTGAATACGGATTTGGATGATGCAGACTAAATATGGATAGGATACAGATGGATAAGATGGATAAGATAAGATAAGATGTGATGATGGATCCAGATTGATGGATGGATAAGATGATTGATAGATAAGATAGATAAGATAGATCAAGATGAATGGAAGGATGATGATAAGATGAATGATAAATGGATGAATGATGATTAGGACAAGACGGGCAATCTGATGACGATGACGAGCAGGCGATTAATGGATAAGATGGATAGATGAATAGATGGATGATAGATGGATGGATTCATAGATAGATAGATAGGATGGATAGATGATGGATAGATGGATAGATGGATGGATGGATGGATGGATGGATGAATGGATAGATAGATGGACCAAGATGATGGATAGATGGATGAATGATAGATAGATAGATTGATAGATGATAGATAGATAGATAGATAGACCCCACCTTGATGAATTGAGGCAATTTTACGGATCGATATGGCGGGCTTCGGATAAATGCGATAATAGATACGGATGGATGGATGGATGACGATGGATGGATGGATGGATGAATGGATGACAGAATACTTGGATGGATGCGATGGATGGATGGCGATGGAGTGCGACTAGTATGATGCAATGGATGACGGATGGATGATAGATCTCCAGCTGGTGGAGTCAGAGGCAGCTTTTCATGTGTATGTAAATATCTGAGCGTGAGCATCCTGGTCGGTTTGAATCTGTGCTCCCAGTGCATGCTGGGAAATCAGAGCTGGGTCAGCATTATTTAGCTCCAGGAGACGGAGCAGCTCAGATCTAGCTGGTAACCCTAACCCTGCCAGGTATGAGGAGATGGAGGCTGAAGCTGTCAGGGACCCGGGTCGGACCCTGAGCCAGGAGCACCTGAAGCTGCAGAGCCTGGAGCTGGATCTCCTCTGGAACAGGAGCCGCAGGCTGAGCCTCTCAGCCTCCTTAAACATTCATGCTCACATCCAGTATTGATGGCGTCGTTTAGTGCCTGCGTCAGGCTGCGGCCTGCGTCAGGCTGCGGCCTGCGTCAGCCTGCGGCCTGCGGCGGCTCCTCAGCCTGAACCTGTATCTGTGTCTGCAGGTGGTGATGAACCCTCAGAGGAAGATCATCTGGCCTGGAGGAGAGACGGAGAAACCTGTTGGATACCAGATGTCCACCAGGCTGAAGGTGCCGTCACTGATGGGCTCTGCCACCCCCACCCCACCCCCATCCCCAGCAGAGGAAGAGGATGATGAAGAGTTCCTTTCATGAGGGTCCTGACCCAGATTCTCAGGCTAACCATTCTGGTTCTTTAGTCTAGCATCTCCTCCTGGGAAGCAGATCTTCCTTCCCTGCCTGTGGAGCAGCGGAGTGTCTGAGCAGTAATCAGCCTCCCACCTTCTTCCTGCGGTGGAGCCCATTGTTCTGCGTTCAGTCAAACAGAAAGGCTTTAGTGCTGTGAGGGCGTTCCCCTCGCCGCCCACCAACAGAAACCCTCCTTTACTGCCACCAATCACAGGAAGCCTGTCAGAGAGAGACTCATCATGTCTTAAATTAAGCGTGTGACCTTAATATGAGCAGATAGGTAGATAATATGTACTATAAATAATATCATGGAGAGTTTTTTCTTGGCTTTTTAACTGTAATTGTGTTATTCTGGAATTGGTCTTGTATCAGTTCAGACCAAGCGAACATGGACCTCGGCCCCAGCCTGTAGATCAGGACATGATCCAGCCGCAGCAGATGGCAAAAGTACCTTCACTTCTATACTTTGAGTAAAAAGTACAGATACTTGTGTTAAAAAATACTCTGGGTAAAAGTGGAAGTACTGATTAAACTTTTTACTCAAGTAAAAGTAACAAAGTACAGGCTTGTAAATGTACCTTAAAGTATAAAAGTAAAAAGTAGAAACCCTTTTTCATGCAGCTGCCCACATTTTAAAATGGATAATGCCAATAGACTAAAACATTTTATATATATATATATATACATATACATATATATAAATTAAGAAGAAGCAGTATATATATATATATATATATATATATATATATATAATGACTATCTAACAATAGACTGGGACTCCGCGTTGGCTAAGACTCTGACTCATTAGCAAAAGATATAAATTGAGTTATGATTTTGTAGGAAATTTCACAGACCCAGCTCTTCCTTAATCTTTGCCAATAACATTTGGACGCTGCATGTATGTGTGCGTGCTCAAACATGGCAACAAGAACAAGAAAAAAAAAAGGATAATAGTGAATTCTTGAAAGTGCCGCAGTTGTTTTGGTTACAACTTTGCAAGCACATTCGCCAGAGTCATTCCTTGATGCCCACGGCGTCAGTCAAGATAACGCCAGCGGCGATCAGGAATGTCTTGCTGCTTTTCTGCCGAATATCGCTGAATCTCCGCTGTGTTAATTTTCAATCATCTCTGCCATATAATGCTACTTGGCGCTAACGCCAACGCCATCGAGCTGCAAACGATTTGCCGCCAATGAATACCATCTGTCGATTCATCTTGTAGCGTAAAGGCCAAATGCAACGAGATTCCCAATCCAATCTAGATTGAATTTGGTATTGATGACGGAAAAAATAATAACGGTAACTCCATTGAAATGATTCAAATCTAAAGTAACCAGACAACTCTTAAAATGTAAGGACGTATAAAGCGCCATTATTTTGCAAAAATGTAAGGAGCTCAGAAGTACAAAAGTCATCATAAAAATAAGTAGTCAAAGTTAAAGCAAAAATATCAGAAAATCTACTTCAGTACATGTGAACTCTTTTGGTATATACAACATATTATTCCCTATATTTGCTATTATTTGACATTTCATCAGCGATCTAAATTAGCCGAAAGTAGAAAACAATCATTGTTCGTCTGGAAGGAAAGACTGACTGAGCTCTGCTATTTAACAAGGAGACAATAAAACTCTCAGCTTATTTTTATTCTATTTGTTAAGATCTGAGGGCAGACGAGGACAAATGAGACATCCTAAAAAGTGAACGGTTGTTTTTGACACGAATTTAAAAGTTGTGTAGTTTAGAGTGACCAGATTTGGGTTCCTGTAAAAGGGGGGCTGCTGGGCCACTGACTGGACCGGACCGGGCATTCGAAACGAGCCATCAGCTCCCAGGCTGGTCCAAACCCGACCCGGTGACGATAGCCTGGACAACGGCCCCGTGCTTACCCCCTCCTGGCTTACCGGACAGCCGTTGTCCAGGCTACCATCACCGGGTCGGGTGCGGTCGCTCCGTCCCCTGGACATTTTTTTAGGTATGAAAAGTAGGACGTCTGGGAAAAAGAGGACGTCTGGTCACCCTAGTGTAGCTTTATATGGCTAACTGACCAAGCTAAAAGAGGCTAACCTGTTAGCTACAGCTCGCCACAGCGCTACCCAGCTCTCCTCCTTTATATCAGTTACTTTGTTCACCAGAAACAGATTTTTATAGTTTTTTTTATCAATCAGGTTAAATTTCAGCTACAGATGCTAACGACTCGGCACACTGACGCTGCGTGATGTTATTAACGCTTGTCTGGGCAACCACAATGTTTTACATCATGTGGCAACGCTCAGCCAATCATGTAGGGTACGTCACTGGCAGCAAGCAGGACCTGAGAAGATCTGGTGCCTACACCTGCCAGGTCAAGATCCGCGCTATTGCAATCGCACCAAACAGGAGAAAAGAACGGCGAGAAGATTTGGTTTGTCAAATTAAAAATAGGTGACCACAGATCGGTTACTACAAATCAGAGCATAATTCTTTCTACATTCCCTCAAAACCTCAGACCGTTTAATTAAATGACTGGATACAGATTATCAGTACTTCAACAGACCAGGAAGCAGATTTCTCATCTCCATCAAAATATTTATTTTATACCGAGAGGCTTAAAATCACCCTTTGGCGTACCACAGGGCTGTCTCTCAGGACCTTTGTCCTTCGTGAACTTACCACCATGTTTAGTTATTTTCAGGAAACCATCATCACCCTCGTCTCTTTCTGCTGTGGGATAAGTTAGTGATGTCATCAGAGGCCCCTCCAATCAGACACCTGACGGCTTCACTGTCTGTGTGTTCAGATTGTGACCATTCACCAGGAGCCATTTGTTTACGTGAAGCCAACGAAGAGCGATGGGACGTGTAAAGAAGAGTACACGGTGAACGGAGTTCTGATCAAGAAGGTGATCTGCACCGGACCCAACGGGACCATCCCAGGTAGATAAACACACCTGAGCTTCACCTTTAGGCAGTCAGAGCTGGTTCATACCGAGTGAGAGAAGTGTTCCTCTAAACATTGGAATGGGTGTCAGTGGGCGGGGCTTATCTGCAGCTGGGGGACGTTCTGCCACCTTCTAGTTGAAAGCATCTGGACCTTCCAATGAAACGGATCTCCTTGTGTCCTGCTCATTAACGATGTTCTGGATGTTTGCAGGTCAGCCCACTGTCCCTCAGTGCTGCTACGGTTTCTGCATCGACCTGCTCATCAAGCTGGCCATGAGCATGAACTTCACCTACGAGGTTCACCTGGTGGCTGATGGAAAGTTTGGCACACAGGAGCGAGTGAGTTTCTATATGTCCTAGATCATTCTACCCCTCACAGGCCAGGTGGATCTGCCGGGTCCCAGCGACCTGATGGGACAGGTTCATTTCAACTCAGAGTCCGGCTGGTAGAGAAAGACCTGGTTCCTGGAGAACTGAGGGACACCTGGGCCTGGTTCAGACTAGTCCAATAATGACTGGACCTGGTCCTGACTTGTCCAGAGATGACCGAGCCTGGTTCAGACTGGTCCGGTGATGAGTCCAACTGGACCTTGTTCAGACTGGTCCAGAGATGAGAATGACCCAAAACACTTATCTGAACTGGCTATCCCCAAAGTCGGTCCTGGAGGGCTGCTGTCCTGCAGGTTTTAGAGGTTTCTCTGCTTTAGCACAGCTAATTATGAGGATTTCAGTTCAGCAAAAGCCTGTTAATCAGCTATTGGTGTAAATCAGCTGTGCTGGAGCAGGGACAACTCTAAAACCTGCAGGACAGCTTCCCTCCAGGACCGACTTTGGGGATGCCTCATCTGAACAGTCAGTTTTAAGGACTGAAATGGACTCGTTTAGACTGGGCTGGACTCGTTTGGGCAGAAATCTGTGTGATTGATGGTGACTAACTGGACTAGGCTGAACTGACCAGGACTGGACCAGAGGGGACCAGCCTCGGACAGTCTGAGGGAGTTCAAACTCGGGTCAGTGGGAAAACAGTCCAGGATGTTCTCTGATAGGTCGATCCAGGAGCAGACGGACCAATCAGCAGATAGCTACCTAGCGGCAGATCTGAGGATTATATTCTGGTTCTGTTTTGGTCCATTATGTTCAAATCCCATCAAGAGGCGGATGTTTGTTTATGCTGATTTATTTCCAATGGATGAGACCTGTTGCCATGGTAACTGCAGTTCTGACTTGACCTTGCAGAGCAATAGAGATCCGGTCATCCCTTCATCTGCTCGTCAGTGGTGTTTACCTTCTGCAGACAACACCCCCCCACCCCTCCCTCTCCCACTACTTAAATGACTCCACCCACCTCCAAGTAGCAGGGACCGATAGTCACGGAAATGTAGATCCCTTTATTGTCCCACAGTGGGGACATCTGCATTAAACTTATTCCCTTGGACAAGTTAAATCTCTGATTCATAGTTCCACGTCTTTTCAGCTCATTTGTTTCCTGTCGGCTCATAAGAACGTGTTCAGACGACCTGTTTCCCCGCGTCTGTTCTGATGTGTTTCTGACGGGTCCAGTTCAGCCAGATCTGCTCTCCCTCCTGCAGGTGAACAACAGCAACAAGAAGGAGTGGAACGGGATGATGGGGGAGCTGCTGGGCGGCCTGGCTGACATGATCGTGGCTCCCCTCACCATCAACAACGAGCGTGCTCAGTACATCGAATTCTCCAAACCCTTCAAGTACCAGGGGCTCACCATCCTCGTCAAGAAGGTGAGTGAGTATGCGAGCGGCGGTTCTGATCCAGGTTCGAGATCTCAACCCACTGACAAACATGGAGGCCGGAACGTCTTCACACCTCTGTGAGTTGGAACGCCTCTGTTTGACAGATGTTCCATATCAGTAGGGACCCGAGCCGATTAGTATGTCCGACTCCGGACCATTTAGAGTCCCACCCAAGTCCATTAGGAGGCTCAGATCCAGGTCCATGAAACGCCTCAACCCAGGTCCATTAGATGTCAGACCCTGGTCCATTAGAGGTCCGACCCAAGTCCCTTAAGATGTCGTGACCCAGGTCCATTAGAGCTCAATGACCCGGGTCCATTAGAGAGGTCCTGTAAGAGTTCCAAACGAGGTCCATTGTAGATGTCCGACCCAAATCCATTAGAGTCCAACCCAGGTCCATTAGATGTCGTGACCCGTGGTCCATTAGAGAGTCGTGACCCAAGTCCATTAGATGTCTGACCCGGGTCCATTAGAAGGTCTGGAACCTGGGTCCATTAAGAGTCTGACCCAGGTCCATTAGAGGTCCGACCCATGGGTCCATTAAGAGTCCAAACTTCAGGTCCATTGAAGAGTCTGACCCAGGTCCATTAGAGTCCACACCCAGGTCCATTAGAGTCCGACCCAGTGTCCATTAGAGAGTCATGTGACCCAGGTCCATTAGAGTCCGACCCAGAACCATTAGAGTCCCAATCTGTGTCCATTAGAGTCCAACCCTGAAAGTCCAGAGTATCCGACCCAGGTCCATTAAGAGTCTGACCCAAGTCCATTAGAGGTCCGACCCGGGTCATTAGGGTCTGACTCGGGTCCATTAGATGTCAGACCCTGGTCCATTAGAGGTCCGACCAGGGTCCATTAAGGTCCGACCCAAGTCCATTAGGGTCCGACCTAGGTCCATTAGGAGTCTGACCCGGGTCTATTAGGGTTCGACTCGAGACCATTAGAGGTCCGAACCGGGTCCATTAGGAGTCCGACCCCAGTCCATTAGGGGCCGATTCGAGATCACTAGAGGTCAGAACCGGGTCCCTTCGAGGTCCAACCTGGGTCCATTAGGAGTTTCGACCCGAGTCCACTAGGGCCTGATGCAGATCTATTAAGAGTCTGACACAAGTTCATTAGAGTTCCGCACTGGGTCCATTAGGATCCAACCCTGGTCCATCAGGATCCAACCCTGGTCCATTAGAGGTCCAACCCTGGTCCATTAGAGGTCTGTTAGGAGTCTGACCCGGGTACATTAGGGTCGATTAGGGTTCCACAAGGGTCGGCTAGTGCCCCAAATTGCTGCTGACAGGTCTGTGATGCACGGGTCAGGAGCTGAACCCAGCACAGATCAGAACCAAACGCCATCAGAACTGACTTTCCAGCTGGAAATTTCCCAGCCAAATTCTGCCCTGGTTCTGTATCGGTTCTGATGATCCGTCCACTGCTCCCATACTAGTTTGAACAGGATCAGTGCTGACAAATTGGTCCTGAATATATGCCTCTTTTAGACTCGCTGCTTTGTCCCAGAAAATCTGGAGCTATTCCTTTGTTCCATGGTTCTGGACCAGAAGGTTATGGACCAGAAGGTTCTGGGTCAGAAGGTTCTGGGTCAGAAGGTTCTGGATGATAGGGTTCTTGATTCAGATCCAGTCTCTCTTTCAGGCCATCTACTTAGCAGAACCAATCCAGTAACATGTCCTCCGGTCCTGCTGCTGATCCGTAGTATTTCCTGGTTCTGTTAAGTCCAAGCGGTTCTGGTACCGTTGGGATTTGAGAGCAGAAGGTTTCCAGCGTGTGAAGGTGTTGAGGAAACGTTCCCACGCTGCTGCCTCAGCAGACAGATGCATACTGATCCGGTTCTCAGGAGGTATCGACCCGTTTAATCCGGGCCGGCGTTCCATATTCCCGTTACGCTGCTCCTGCTGGACCCCCAGCTGCTCCACTCATTCATCTCATCAGAGTTAAATCCTCCTGCTGATGGACCATAACTGAGCCAGCATCTCACAGCTTAACTGGGAACCACAGCTGGCTGCGGTCCGGACCAGAACCAGACCCGGTCCGATGGATCTCTGCCTCTCCTGTGTGTATGAGTCTGTGTGTTTGTGTTTTGCAGGAAATCCCTCGCAGCACTCTGGACTCGTTCATGCAGCCGTTCCAGAGCACACTGTGGCTGTTAGTCGGTCTGTCGGTCCATGTGGTGGCAGTGATGCTTTACCTATTGGACCGGTTCAGGTACGCAGAGCACCTACCGCCGCCATCAGTACCGCCACCCCGGTACCGCCACCCCGGTACCGCCACCCCGGTACCGCCACCCGGTACCGCCACCCCGGTACCGCTGCCAACACACCAGTCCTCATTCAGAACCTCTGCAAACATCTGCAGACAAAAGATTTAATCCAGGAGTCCAAATAGCTGCAAAGTGCTCCTTTAGTGTCTCTCCACAACGTCTCGTCTTCTCTCCTCCTCTTCCTCATCTTCTCTCCTCTTCCTCATCTTCTCTCCTCCTCTTCCTTGTATGATCCTTGTAAAGTATAGAGATATGGTTGATCAGGTCTGATTTATTGATTGATTATTGACAGTAGCTGAAAAAAGGCATAAAGAGATTAAAATCTGCAAAGACTGTGGAGATGACGTCCCATCTGTACTGGGAGCCCACCATCAGAACCAGTGTCTGGTGATACTGTAATCTGATTGGCTCTGATACTGTAATCTGATTGGCTCTGATGCTGTAATCTGATTGGCTCTGATGCTGTAATCTGATTGGCTCTGATGCTGTAATCTGATTGGCTCTGATGCTGTAATCTGATTGGCTCTGATGCTGTAATCTGATTGGCTCTGATGCTGTAATCTGATTGGCTCTGATGCTGTAATCTGATTGGCTCTGATGCTGTAATCTGATTGGCTCTGATGCTGTAATCTGATTGGCTCTGATACTGTAATCTGATTGGCTCTGATACTGTAATCTGATTTGGCTGGGATCTAACAGCCCTCTGAACCAGTCTCAGTGCGTCCCCTGGTCCCAATTAAAGCCCGACCTGATTGGTCCAGACCCAGTGAGGCAGTGTGGCGTTGCTTTGTGTTTTCAGCCCGTTTGGAAGGTTCAAAGTTAACAGTGAAGAAGAAGAAGAAGACGCCCTCACCCTTTCCTCCGCCATGTGGTTCTCGTGGGGAGTTCTGCTGAACTCTGGGATCGGAGAAGGTACAGAGTGGTTTATTCAACCCCACACCCCCCCGCCACCCCGCCCCCAGGCGGCAGCGCCTCATGCCGTCTCTGTTCCTTCCTCTGTAGGAGCTCCCAGGAGCTTCTCCGCCCGGATCCTGGGGATGGTGTGGGCCGGATTCGCCATGATCATCGTAGCATCATACACCGCCAACCTGGCAGCCTTCCTTGTGCTGGACCGGCCTGAGGAGCGCATCACTGGCATCAATGACCCCAGGGTGAGAGGCGCCGCTCAATCCGAGGCCCGCTCTGACCCAGGATCTTAAAGTAACAGCTGTTCTGCTGCTTCCAGCTGCGTAACCCATCAGATAAGTTCATCTACGCCACAGTGAAGCAGAGCTCGGTGGATATCTACTTCAGACGGCAGGTGGAGCTGAGCACCATGTACCGGCACATGGAGAAACACAACTACGAGAGTGCCGCTGAGGCCATCCAGGCCGTCCGAGACAAGTAGGCGCCATCCTCTGCTGTAGCGCCACCGTCTCCCTCCGCTGTCTGCCTCTGATGTTTGTGCTCCTCCCCCTCAGCAAGCTGCACGCCTTCATCTGGGACAGCGCCGTGCTGGAGTTCGAGGCGTCACAAAAGTGCGACCTGGTGACGACGGGGGAGCTTTTCTTCCGCTCTGGTTTTGGGATCGGCATGAGGAAAGACAGTCCTTGGAAGCAGAACGTGTCTTTGGCCATCCTCAGGTACCGAACGCCACAGCAGAGTCCAGCCCCATGTGTTAAGCCCCGCCCACCGATGCCCTGCCCCCTTTCTCTACAGCTCTCATGAGAACGGCTTCATGGAAGACCTGGACAAGACCTGGGTCCGATACCAGGAGTGTGACTCCAGGAGCAACGCGCCTGCCACCCTAACCTTCGAGAACATGGCAGGTAGGAAGCAAGCTTTGCCCTCCTCTTCCTCATCCTCCTCCCTCACTTTATAAAGGAAGCCTGGTTGTCTACACCAGGTGTGTTCATGCTGGTCGCTGGCGGCATCGTGGCAGGGATCTTCCTCATCTTCATCGAGATCGCCTACAAGCGGCATAAAGACGCCCGCAGGAAGCAGATGCAGCTGGCCTTCGCTGCCGTCAATGTGTGGAGGAAGAACCTGCAGGTACGTTGGCGTCGGCTGGCGAAGCATCGGCACTCTGGGTTGCTGACCATGATGAAAATAATCTGGACTTGTTTCCTCCACATGATCAACTCCCTAAAGGTTTAGTTCAAGAATACATGTTTGTCACGTGACCTGTGTGTTGCATCGGTGTTGTCATGGTAACAGATTGTGGCTGGGTGTGTCGATCAGGTCTAGGTTGATCTTGGTTTCAGCAGGAAGAAGTGACGGATTTATCTGGAAGGTGTCACTCGCACTCAGCATCATGTGCCTCCTCCTCTACTGATCTTTCATCTTCTCCAACCGTTTCCAGCAGGACTTCAGCTGGGGGTCAGCGTGGCGGGATGAACCGGGTCAGCTGGGGGTCAGCGTGGCGGGATGAACCGGGTCAGCTGGGGGTCAGTGTGGTGGGATGAACCGGGTCAGCTGGGGGTCAGTGTGGCGGGATGAACCGGGTCAGCTGGGGGTCAGAGTGGCGGGATGAACCGGGCAGCTGGGGGTCAGCGTCGGGGGATGAACCGGGTCAGCTGGGGGTCAGTGTGGCGGGATGAACCGGGTCAGCTGGGGGTCAGAGTGGCGGGATGAACCGGGTCAGCTGGGGGTCAGAGTGGCGGGATGAACCGGGTCAGCTGGGGGTCAGAGTGGCGGGATGAACCGGGTCAGCTGGGGGTCAGAGTGGCGGGATGAACCGGGTCAGCTGGGGGTCAGAGTGGCGGGATGAACCGGGTCAGCTGGGGGTCAGAGTGGCGGGATGAACCGGGTCAGCTGGGGGTCAGAGTGGCGATGAACCGTCAGCTGGATGGAGAAAACATAAAAAAGGCGCTTCAAGGCAGGAACCTCTGGTTTTATAGTTCAGTCCTAATCCAGAAGTGGAGATAGTTCCAGCCTCGGGCTGCCACGCGGCGAAAGCAGTCGCCACTAAGAGGGTCCCAGACGCTGAGGTGTCGGAGGTCTGAGGACAGGCAGGAGATCAGAACCAAGCAGACGAATGTAGACAGGATAAGGGCCAAGCCGATGTTTGTTGTCAGAGCCAGGAGGTCAGAGATCCAGTGAGGCGTAGGAGGACAATCCAGGACAGAATCTGGTAGCAGTTCCAGGTTCCGTAAACAACAGGGCTGACAGGCTGGGCGAGGAAACGCAGGCTCAGTTTTTGGGAAATCCTCCGTCGGTGCACAAGCAGGCAGAGATCGAAATAAAATGAACTCTCTGCATTTAACCCATCCCCCTGGGGAGCAGTGGGCTGCTATTGCGCGGCGTCCGGGGAGCAGTGTGGGGTAAGGGTAGTGTTGCACCCATACCGATACCAGTATCGGGCAGGGCCCTGATCCAGCACTAAAATGGTGATACCGGTTTCAGCGAGTACCAACAAATAGGGCACTGATACCATTTTGAGAGCCAGAAGTTTCTTCAACTATTGTCCCCCATTCCAGGTAGGCAATAAAAAGTTCTACTGGATTCACTTAGTTTTAGTCTTTTTCCTGCTTCACAAAGGAAGGCAGCAGCTTGACATGAAGCCATGATGGGGATTATTTTACATCCAAGTAGTCTGCAGTTCTTCATATATACACACACATCAAACAGATAGTATCGTATCGGCCGATACTGCACAGCCAGGTATCGGGTATTGGTATCGGGGCCAAAAAATGGCATCCGTGCAACACTAGTTAAGGGTCTTGCTCACATACCCAGAGCTGCAGTCTGTGGGAGTGGGGCTTGAACTAAGAACCTCCGGATTCCAAGCGCTATGCCCTAACCACTAGGCCACCACCCCCTTTTTAACAGTTTTTATACTAAAAAAGTCAAAAACTTTATATTTTTCTGTATAAACTGTCATTTTTTGGGGGGGTTCATCCCGGAAAGGCCCCCAATTAAAAAACAGGCAGGAGTCAGAAGACAGATCAGGCAAACAGATCAGACAGGACCAGGCAGGCTCAGAGGTCGAGTAGCAGAATGGATCAGGATCAGGTAATCAGAACACAAACACCTGGCACTGATGACTGGTTTGAAGGCTGGTTAATCAGAGAATACGTCTGGTGGACCAGTTAAGCAGGTAATGAGAACTGGGCGTAGCTAAGCGGGAGTGTGAAATGAGTCATCAGAGCAGAAGGTTCTCTGAAGCACAGCAGGTGGTTGTCTTTAGAACGACGGAGTGGATTCAGGAATGGAACAGTTTAATCTAGCAGAACACGAGTTATTGATGTTCCAAGGGTTGGAGACGCTTGTCCAGGTTCTGGTGAAAGTCTCGGCATGGAGGCCTTTCTGTGTTTAGATTAGCAGCAAAACCAACAAAGAAGAGACTCCATCCTCAGTGGAGGATGGTTCTGTGGTCTGCAGGTCCATCCTGCACCATTCTGTCTGGTGCTCTGGTCCAAGTCTTCCAGTGATCCCTCCATGATGGTGGGGTGTACTCTGCTGCACCCACTCCCTCATTGTTTCTGTGCTTTTAAACATTGGAATTCATCGTTTTGTTCTGAATGTGTTTACAGTTGATGGATCAGAACCAGAACCAGGTCCGGCTGGATGTCATGTCTGATCATGTTCCTGTAATCTGAGGCGACGGAACCAAATCCGAATCTAGTGTCCTTTCCTGAAGAACAGGCGTGTAGAGACGACCAGAGCCTTCCTGGTTGTCCGGGCGGTTTGGGGTCATTCATCAACAAGCTCTGCGTGAACATTCAGGCCCCTGGGGACGCGGAGGTATTCTCTAGTTCGCTGATTTCTGCGCTGGCCTGAAACGGTTGCCTTTGGTCCTTGGAGGGATTCCTGACCGTGTCTGAATTGGTCTCTCCTGAGCGGCTGGTGACACGGAGAAATCCAACAGTCCATCATGGTCGGTAGGCAGAGGCCCTGAGGAACTCATCTGGTCTCTGTTAGCTCGGGTTCAAAGTTCTCCGTAGAATGGTTCCCTCTGCAGATGTACGGCAGCCCTGAGTCGTTTCTGCAGAACTGGTCCCGTCTTGTTGCTCATGGCGTTCGCTGACCATCAGGAACAGACAGCTGAGCAAAGGGTTAAAGTTCAAAGACATGATGATGAGGTCAGACACCATGTGACCATCAGCTGACCCCCCCAGACGTTAGTATAATGATCCGATGTGACATCATCACATGCTCCATCTTTACTGCCCCTCCTCCCCCACAGGAACCGCTCCTTCTGTTTCCTGTTGTCTTCCTGTGTCTGACCTTCAGGTTGTCGTTGTTTACCTGCTGCACTGTGTTTCTGTCTGTCTAACATTCACACACTGAAACATTCAAAGATTGATTTCCTGTTTCTCCTCCTGAAGTTTTATGTGATGAATTAAAGAATTTCCACAGGAAGTGATGTTCTTCTGTAGCTCCGCTCCTCACAGTTCTACCGCAGCTTTTTGGTTCTGCTCTCTAAACCCTGCAGGTGTTTCTAATCAGATTAAACTGGATCTGGATTGATGAATGATTTAGTTTGCTTTAGGCCAGGCATCCCCAAACTCGGTCCTCCAGGCCCCCTGTCCTGCAGGTTTTAGAGGTTTCCCTGCTTCAGCACAGCTGGTTATAATGATTGCAGTAGACCAAAAGCCTGTTAATCAGCTTTCAATTAAAATCAGCTGTGCTGGAGCAAGGAAACCTCTAAAACCTGCAGGACAGGGGGCCTTGAGGACCGAGGTTGGGGATGCCTGCTTTAGGCGATTTAGGATTTTGTTGGGTCATGTGGGTTTGGGCCAGATCAGGTCAGTTTCGGCCAGATTGGTTCGGGTCCGGTAGGTTAGTGTTGGACTGGATTGCATCAGGGAGGATCAGGTTTGGTCATGTCGGTTCGGGCCAGATCGGGTCAGGTCAGGTCAGATCGGGTCAGTTCAGGTCAGTTCGGGCCAGATCGGGTCGGGTCAGGTTAGTTCGGGCCAGATCGGGTCAGGTCAGGTCAGATCGGGCCAGATCGGGTCAGGTCAGGTTAGTTTGGGCCAGATCGGGTCGGGTCATGTCGGTTCGGGCCAGATCGGGTCAG
>JAGKQL010000036.1:9115613-9144101 GCA_018398635.1 Cyprinodon brontotheroides
TCGGGTCGGGTCATGTCGGTTCGGGCCAGATCGGGTCAGGTCAGGTCGGTTCGGGCCAGATCGGGTCGGGTCATGTCGGTTCGGGCCAGATCGGGTCGGGTCATCCTAATTCCAGAACCCAGAAGGAGAAGAATTTGTTTGGGCTGCAGAAGCGGTTCTGTTGCAATAAAAGGGTCAGGATTCTGAGCTGAACACATGGAGACCCACCCCCCCATGGACCCCCCCAGCTAAACCTGACAGGAGAACAGCATCAGTCAGACAGCATCTAGGGGGGTTAGATCAGAAAGAGCCACAGGAGAACCATGGTCCACACATGGAGAACACATGGAACAGCGGAGAACCTTCCCAGCAGAACCAGGATATCCTCTGAGGTCAGAGGTCAGCCATCCAGTCGGCTACTGAATGGACCTGATGGACCTGATGGAAGGGGTTAGTCCAGTTCCATCTGGAGCAGAACCTGCAGCCGCATGGTGGTGAGAGAGTGAGGCTGTGGGCTGTTTCAGGACCCAAACCACTGAGTCTGATGGAACCAAAGGTTAGTGACCCCAAGCTGAGGAGCATTTTCATCCAGGCTGTTCCAAGTCTTCTTTGTCTGATATTTGTCTGATGATCTGGGAGATTTCCCCGAACAGTAACAGAGGGTTTCCTGGGATTCCAGTCACAGGGCACCGGCAGGTAGAGCCATCTGCTGGATCAGGTCAGGACGTTCTCAAAGCGAATCGGTTTCTAGGTTCCAGGTTTAACCGCTGAGATCTTTCCTCGTTCTGCAAGAGGAGGAAGTTCAGGCCTCTACCTCCAAAAACTCCGCCTCCTTTTATGTCCACCCTCGGCTTGAGTCCCTGGTCTGTTAGCGCTGTTAGCGCCCTCCTGCAGCCAGCCGCTCCGCTACTTTCCGTCACACACATTCAGAGTCAGTGTCGCCCCCTGCAGGCGTGAGTGTGTGCTTCAGTGTCTGCTGCCTGTTAATGTGTGTGTGCACCTATCGTATGATCTATTGTAGGATAGGAAAAGTGGTAGAGCAGAGCCCGAGCCCCAAACCTCTTTTAGGTCCATCACTTCGACCTCCGACCTCAAACGCCGTTTGGCCCCCGGGGACCCCACGGTAAGGACATGAAGACCATCTGTCCTTCTCCCAACTGTCCTCTTATGCTTTTTTTTTATTTTTATGGTTTGCTGCCTGCTTCTTCTCTCTCTGACATTCCTGATCCGTCTCATCAGTCACATCACCTCAGCTCTGTCCTCCCATCAGCTGCTCCTTCAGCTTCCTGCTGCACGCCTGTCCTTCATCCATCCTTCATGCATCCTTCATCCATCCTCCATCCATCCTCCATCCATCCATCCATCCATCCATCCCCCAGTCAGACAGACGCCTGCAGGAAGTTCAGGTTCCAGTCTTAGTCCCACACTGATCACATCGTCCTCTTGCAAAGGAGAAGGGAAGAGGGTCAGCCTGTGTGGTCGTCAGTGTTTGTCCGTCTCGTCTGTCCTGTCCTGTCCTGTCCTCAGCCTGTCTTCTCTACTAACGGCCAACATCTTGTCCTCTCAGGTCGGCCAGTGGACACCTGTTTGCGTCCTCTAACGCTCCTCTGTTGCAGCGTCTCTGGCTGTCTCCAGGACAGACCAGGAGTTCCTGATCTCTCCTGCTCTCTGACTTCTTCCCAGATTCAGATCTCAGAGATAATCTGAACTCTGTTCTCTGCTCCTGTCTTCTCTCTGATCTCCCCGTGTTTCTGTCTTCATGGGGGGGTCTTTGGCCGCGGGTTGGCCGGTGAGTTGTGGGAGCAGACTCGGACTCGTTTCTCACTGTGATCGTCTCTCTTTACTTCCTATATTAGTGTTTTTCTCTCTCTGGGTGGATTTAAATGGTGTCCAGACTCTATGCTGTGCTACACACACACTGCCTCTGTCCTCCTCTGCAAGCACGGCTGACACACACACACACAGGGACTCCAGGTTAGAGCGAACAGCTTCATCAGCAGTGGTAGAGAAGCAGAAACAGGCTTCCTGAGTCCCTGATGTTCAGGATCCTCCTCTGATGTCCTTCAGAGGTGGAACCAGGAAGGAGAACCGGGGTAGATTCCAGGTCCCCCTAAACATCTCCAACATGAATCCTGCACCTGGTTGAACCTGTAGAGCAGCCGCTGCATCACAGGGTCTCCGCTCCTGCTGTTCTCATGCTTTAGATTTTTCTCTGCTCCAGTCCGATGTCTGCATGCTTCCCTCAGCAGCTGTGAGGTCTGTGGAGGAAGGGAAACTCCTGAAACATTCAGGGTTGTGAGGAAGAGGATGTCAGGGCGGCAGACGGAGCAGGAGGTGTGCAGGGGCGGTGGAGAGGTGGGGCCACGTCAGGAATCAGCTCTAAGCTGCTTCTGATGGAGCGGTTGGTAGAGGAGGTCAGAATGGAGACCCTGCAGTTTCTAAGGGATGGAATCCAGACGGTAAAAAGACCTTAGAAAGTATAAACCAGAAGCTAACGCTGATGCAATGCTGCCAGCTATGAAGTTAAAATCATTCCACCGACTTGTCGCTTGAAGATTATCGCCTCATCCACAGGAAGATTTTCAATAAAATTTGCATGAAAACATGCAAATAGAAACGGATGAACGGGTCCCCCCCTTTGGAATGGGGGTCGTTTGGCTTCTTTGTTAGCCTGCAATGCCCCATACCTGTCTATGTCTCTGAAAGGGGGGTCGTTAGAGGGAATAGTTGGCCTGGCTGAACAGGCGAGGTCTTCTGTTCTCCTGTAAAGGGGTTGAAATGATAGCGGGAAGGAATCAACTTTTTTTTGTGTCGATTTCTTCCTGCTATAATCGTTACCCCATTACAGAGGAAAAGAGGACATCGCCTGTTCAGCCAGGCCAACTATTCCCTCTAACGACCCCCCCTTTCAGAGACATAGACAGGTATGGGGCATTGCAGGCTAACAAAGAAGCCAAACGACCCCCATTCCAAAGGGGGGGGACCCATTCATCCGTTTCTATTTGCATGTTTTCTAAACTAAAACCAGGCTTTGTTGGGCTGCTGGATAAAACCTGGAACTAAACGCTATTTCTGACATTTTGGATTGAAAAATCTTCCTGGATGGAAGAGAAACGTCTTCAAACTTGGAAACAAAGTCCAGAGGATTGATTTTTAACCTTTATTGGAACGACTGACCTGGATGACTGAGGATCTTCACCAGCAGATGATAGGGGATATTTATGGCATTTTTATGCTGCAGAACGCCATGGCTGTTAGTGAGTCACCATGACGCTTCAGAAGATGTGAGTCAGCAGCATGCTCTGAGAGGCTAATGTTAGCATGCTAGCACTTTAGACCTGCAAGATCTCGATTCCAAAACGTATCAAGAGGAGCCTGGTGAATATGAGCAGATAGCAGGGAGACGAAGGGTCCAGTCCAAGGTCAAAGGGCGTCTCATCTAGGCTGTCCAGGATCAGCTGACCTTAGTCTGTGGAACATTCCCACAGCCGTGATGGGAGCTTCTGGGCCGGATGGGGCGTGGAGCAAGTCGAGAGCTCAGAGGGAGCGACCGATGATACCTCTGGTTAGGAGTCTGAGACAGACATGTTGGACAGGAGTATGTATGCGGAGCTGCCAGGATGGAGCAAAGGCTTCAAGGAGGAGATGCTGATGGCTGGAGCACCAGAGGAGATAAAGATGTTTAAAACCCTAACATCTGCTGCAGCGCCCCCCCCCAGAGGGCGGGTCTGAAGGAACCAGCAGAACATCCAAAAGTTCCCAATCTGAGATTTCCCCAAACATGTTGAAACGTTTTCAGGATGTTGAGCTAAAATGAAGGAAAACTGAAGTTCCAAGAAGGAAGGAACATCAGAGATCCTGGTTCAGCTGCGTGTGCTCAGAGCCTCGTTACCTCTGAGCAAAAACACGCAAAGTGGGAGTTGAACCAGCAGCTGAGAGGCTGAGGGCTGCTGCCTTGCTCTGCTCTGCAGATGAAAGTTTAATGTTCCCTGTGGTGGAGCAGAACCTCAGACCAGATGAGATGATTGAAGATGGTGTTTAATTCATGAGCTGGAACAGCTGAGCTGTGGAGCTAAACCACAGCAGCAGACCGCCTCATTATATCTTTATCAGGTGGACACAGCGCCCCCTACTGCTACTGTAAGGTCAGGCTGCTCTTTCAGAACTCAGAGGATCTATAAAATCTGAGGATTTCAGAAGCTACAGATCTAAACCAGAGTATTTTCTCTGCTGCATAGCTTCACTCTGATTTCCTCAGAGGAGCAGAGAGATCTGGACTCTATTCAAACTATGAAATGAGTGGATGAACCATCGGCGGCTGGTGAGGCTATACGTTCAACACGTACACCAAAAACCAATCAACTAAGTTATGAACAGTTTAGTTTGTGCCTTCCAGTCGTTGCCCATAGGAAGACGTTACTGGATATAACCTAACGGAATATCTTCAGAATGGCTCCAAATGACACTAAACTCAGATGGGAGAGAAGAACATGATGGAATAACGGAAAATCAAGGACCCAATGAAAAAAAAACAATGAAATTCCCCTTTAAGAGCAGCTATGCAAATAAACAAACATGTAGAAAAAGTAGAATATATTCTATTATTTTCCATGTAAATCCGATTGTTCGTTCTTCTTTGCCTTTTCTAAACCAGTGAAATGATGCTTTACTCGTCATTAAAGATTAAATATTTATCTTCCACATCTAAAAAATATGTATCAATACATTTCGAAAATATTTTAAATTTTAATCTGGAATAAAATTATATTTAAAATAAAAATTTTTATGTCATAATCAGGGTCTTTGGGTGGGTGGGGCGGCATCCTAGCGCCCTCTATTGGCCAGCCGCCAATGGGATGAACTCGTTTCATAGTCTGGATTAAAGATTTCCGCCTGCATTCTGATGCTTTAGCAGCAGAGGGCGACAGAAACGAGCTGTAAGAACCCAGATGAAGAACTTTCGGATGCCTGGTTCCTTCCAGAGGAGACAGCGAGACAGAGTCCCGGTCCATCAGGAAATGTATTCTGACTTCCTGCAGTGATTTACAGATGGAAATAGAAAAATGTTAGAAAGTGATGAATTTATTAAATTAGTGTTTTAGTTTTTTAATCAAACCTCATAGATCAGAATAGATTAGAATCTACCTTTGCTGGGAAGAAGGAACTGTGACTGCTCAGTACACCTAGACCTTTTGGGGCCTGGTTCTGTCCACAGTCCCGACCCAAAAGGACGGTTTGAGCTCTGTAGAACCAGGAGATGTCTGGCTGCCCCCCACTGCTGATAGCTGTTCTGGATCAGAACCAAGCCAGTGTGAGCGAGCTCAGGCAGAACCTCAGGCCGGCTCAGAGTTTAGTTAACTTCTTTTCTTCTCTCTCTCCTTGTTTTTGTCCCTCGCCTGTAGCCGTACCCGACGGACATCACCGGCCAGCTCAACCTATCGGATCCATCCGTCAGCACCGTGGTCTGAGAGGCGCCGGGTCCAAACGGGCCTCATTGCTGTTGCTGAGCCACACACACACGCACACACACACACACACACAGCTGTGTTTCCATGACTTATGGGGACCTGTCATTGACTTACATTCATTTTAAACGGCCTAACCCACCTAATAAGGACATAGGTCCCCATAATGTGACTGTAAACAGTCCCCACATCGCCGTTAAAACAAGCGCCCCCTCCCACACACACACACACACACACACACCACCCACCCGCCTTGCTCCGCCCACAGCTTCCTGGAACCAGATGGTCTTTTATTTTGAAAGAACTCTTTCTGACCTCTCCGGCGTTGGTCAGCGAAGTTGTCCAGTTGGTTCTGGTTCTGTTGGACCTCATGCTGACCGAGCCGCACATCAAACCGGATTCACAGCCAGTTTAAACTGGTTTCAAGTCTGTTTCTGCTTAGAAAACGGTGAAATGAGCTCATACATTTCTTTTAATGTGAACAAACACAACCCTGTTGTTATCAGGAAGTAACCAATCAGAAGCCCATCTGCTGGCTTTGGTTTAGTGGGCGGAGCCTCTGGAAAAGGAAGCGGTTCTTTAACTGGGAGTACTGGTTTCTTATCTGCTGGACAAGCTGCAGCTCAGCCTTCTGCTTCAGGAAAATAGTGACGCTTTCTAAAACTTTTTGTCTCGTTTTGCATCAATAAATGTCACATAAAACGTTTTGGATCATCGGATGGGATAATCAGATCCAGAGGATGTTACCCTGGCTTCAGTTTGGGGTTTAGACAGTTTAATGTTAAGGGTTGCAGATCTTTCCCTCTCCCAGATGATCACATCCATCTGGCAGCTGAATCGCCTGCAGCTGAAACGGGCCCGGTCCCGACGTCCATCCAGAACTCTGATCAGATGAAACAAAGTTCATCAGATAAAAACCTAAATGTGGAGAAATCATTTCCAGGATTTATCAGATCCGGTTTCATCTGGTCTGACCTCTTAAATAATTCCTCAGCTTCTGACTCTTTTTATCCTCAGTTTGAAGATGTTTTTCCATGATGAATCTAAACTCCTCATTAGAGACCAGAGCTGAAGCTGTGCAGCAGCGCCCCCTGCTGGCTGACATCTGTAGCAGAGGAACAACAGAAAATAGAGGAAGATGATGAACATCAGCTGTTTGGCTCAGGTTCTGTTCATGAAAGGTTCAGCTTAGATTATAGATTATTGATTTTTATTTTTTTTTGCTACAATTGATCTTTTCAAGTTTGGAAAAATGACCCGGACAAAAAGTTCTGATCTGCATCTGATTCGAACCGTTTGTTCTGAGATGCTGAGGGAAACTCTGACATCATAATCCAACATGGTCGCCTGGTTTATTTGCTCTTCTGAAGAACCAAACCCGACCAGAACCAAACCCGACCAGAACCAAACCCGGTTCAGGTCCAGAATCCTGAAGCTGAAACCATTCCCTGAACCAAAGTCCAGCTTCTTAGGAAAACACGGAGCATCGTCTCCACAGAGCTCCCTGTGAAGCCCTTCTGACCCCAGAGGCTCCGCCCCCCTCCCATTACTGATTTACTCTGGAGACCTGGGAGCTCCTGCTGCTGGACGACCTCCTTCCTGGGAGTCCGATGGTGTCATGTTTCTGCCGCTGTCCTGAGCGCGCGGTCGGACCCATGACCTCCTCCTCCTGCTCAGACCGTCTCTGCTCCACCGTCTCCTGCGTCTCTCCTTTCCTCCGCGCTCCGCTCCGTCTCTGCGCTCAATGAACCAACTGACCAATCAAAAACAGGCAGGCCGTTTTAATTCTTTCATCCAATCAGAAGAGTCCTTAGATATTCTGCATTGAGATGCATCCAAACAATGTTTTTATCTCATTTGGAGGATTTAATTATTTCCTTCGCATCGAGAGATATAGACTTTAGCTGAAGAAGGTCAAAGGTCAAAACACCAGCAGTAAAACAATAAACAATAGTTTTACCTCACAGGAGGAAAAAATCCTGGTTCACATGGATTCAGTTGCTCAGGAAAATAAAAAGAATATTTCAGATTTAAATATTATTATGTTATATTAATATAAAACATTTATTCCAGCCTGATGTCTTCTAAATTCCTACCTTTGGCTTCAGGTATCGCTGCCCCTGAAGGTGCAGCGGTTGGTATTAGTAAGGATTCCTTTGATTGGATGAAAAAGGAATGCCTGTCTGTGATTGGTCGGTTGGCTTTGGTTCATTTAGATCCAGTTTAACAACATGAGCGCAGAGACCGTCAGAGGAGAGAGTTTAAAAACAGATCATCAGCCTCACCGCGCACCCAGTATGGCGAGCCAAGAACGCCACTATTAGCATCAAATTATCACGCTAAGATTGAAATTCACACGCTAAAAGAGCCAATTTTTCTGAAATTTCACCGCTTTTTTCGCCGTCTTTTACCAACAAACGCCGCTTTTTATGCCCGTCATGATGCTACCGCAAGACGCTCGTTCTTAACACACATATTGACCGCTCAAAACGCGCATTCTTCACACGCGTTCTTACCCAGACAACGCGTGTCAAAGAAAACAAGTCAGAAAACAAGTCAGACAACAAGTCAGACAGATACATTTTCTGGAACACAAGTGGCGCCTTTATTGTCATTCTATTAGCACAATGTAATAAGTTTTTACATGAAAGAAAGAATGGGTCAAAAACAACAGTTAAGTAGCTACATTTATGGATTATGTTTAAAACTAAAAAACTACGAAACGGGCTTGGTTAGAGACAGGAGAGAATATAAAGGAAAGAGTCGAACTGCATCAGCCGGATTCAAACCTGTATTGAAGATAAAAAAGTTTGCATGACATGCGGTCACTCTGTCCACTGTTCTTAGTCGCAAAAACTGGTGAACTGCTCCAATAAATAACTTTAAGGCACAAAGCATTAGTCAGCGACGCATGTTGGTGAAAAACGTTTTTTACATGAAAATAGGAATGGAAATGGATTCAAACTAACAGCAGAGAGCGTGTAGTGGATATATTCCTAAAATGAAGGCTTTGTGAAACGACGATGCAGTGAACTTTGGCAGCGCTGCCACACTGACCTCTGCAGAGTTTTCCACCAAGCTGATCTGTGCTGAATTTTCTTATTCTGGCTGCCTTGATCAGCAATTGGATGCAACCAGTTCAAATGCATTAGCTGTCAGAAAAAGAAGGACAGGACATGTTGCGCGTCTTGCGGTAGCATCATGACGGACGTAAAAAGCGGCGCTTGTTGGTAAAAGACGGCGAAAAAAAGTGGCGAAATTTTGGAAAAATGGGGGCTTTTAGCGGGTGAATTTCAGTCTTAATGTGATAATTAGATGTGAATAGTGGCGTTCTTGGCTTGCCATACAGACCCTGCACCAGCGGCGCCGTAGGTCCCAGGTCTCCACTCTGCAGAAGCTGTAGCTGCCATGATAGTGAAGGAGATCTAAGTTTAGTGACAATCAGCCTGCAGATGGCGCTGCAGGGCCCAACTGGAGGCCCTGACCCGGTGGAACAGGTATGAAACATCAGAATATTAAAAAGCTGCTGGGCTGGAAGACAGAAACAGATTTTATCATTAGACGTTACTGTGAAATATCTTCTGAAATGAAGTAAAACTATAAATGAAATGAAAGGTTTAATTTAATTGTTGCACTTTTGAAATTTCTCAGATGAAAGATTCACTTTGAAATATTTCTGATCAAATCAAATTTCTTTTTGAAGAGTTGTTGATGTCTTATAAAGAGCACTATATTATAATGTTGATCTGTCTGCTGTTTGTTTGTAAAATGTTCATTTATTCATTTTATTAAGGTGGTTTAATCAGAGCAGGATTATAAAATCCAAGGAAATAGTTTGTGATTTAAAAGTCTATTCAGAATAAATGTTGCTACTTTAAAGAGATGATATAATTTCCTATGTATTCATATTTATATACTGATTGTATCTGTATTTATTTATTTATAGAAAATGTTACATTTGATTTTACTGACAATAGTTTTAATTGAAAGTCAAACTGAACGTTGAATTAAAAATTCAACATAAAACAAAGTTTTACACTAAAAATATCAAAAATCTTAGATATTTTAAACATTTCTAATTAAGTTAATTTGCCTTTAATGAATGAAATGTTTCCTCCTGATCCAGATGATAATCTTTAATATTTCGGTGGTAATGAAGGATTTATTCTGATGTCATAATGTGATGTCACTCTGCGATGTCATGTGTTCTTGTTGCTGTACAGACGACGAAGCAGCGGTGAGCTGATCTGAGGTCAGTTTGCCCTGACGGTAAAACATGATGTCTGCTGCAGATAAGAAGGTTTCATTTCCTGTGAAGACAGAAACTGTAGCAGAAGTTGTTGTTTCACTCTGAGCTGATTTCCACGTGTTGCTGTGAAGTTAGGAGGAAACCTCATTTAAAGCACTTCAATGTTTAGTGAAGCTGAGCTTAATGTGAGCAAATGTAACCTGTGACACATAGAAGAGGTGATGAATAAAAATCTCTACAGAAAAAATGGATCTGAGATTAAATGGATGGATGGATGATATCTATACATATATCTATATAGATATATGTATATAAGTGGAATGGATTTGAGTTTTAATGTCCGTCATTTTTTTGCGTGAAAAATTGCGGATATGGAGTGAGAGCGTGAGAAGACACTGAGAGACGCAGTGGGTGAGAGATGACAGCCCTGGTTTCACTAAATAAAACAATCAAACCTCCATCAGAGCCAGCGATCCGTCACACACAGCTATGCAGAGAGAGGGCTGCTGCAGACGGGCTAACGTTAGCCCGACTGGGGTTCAAGGAGACAGAAGGAGACATAGAAAAAGAAGCATAGATACAAAGGTAACTGTCAACCAGCTCCACAGGCGGCCCCTTTCCAGGCCCAGGAAACACACTAGCCAGGCAGACGAGCTCCGAGCCAGCTCCCATGTCAGAGGATGAAGAGAGCACATCCAGTTAGTCACAGTCAGAGTAAAACAGGACTACACTGGAAAACAGGCCAAGCTCCAACATCTAGAAACAAAGGTGTTGATGGCAGCAGCACAGCTGATATTTTCTCCAGGATGGAGTCACAGCCAAACAGGAACAGACCAGATGAAGCTACTATGAGAAAAAGCAGAGAGAGCAGAACGCTAGTTGGAGATTGAACTAACAGATTCTGCAGAGTGGGGAGAATAGAGATAGAATGAAGCAGAATGATGAAAAGGGGTCCCCTATGTCCTCCAGCAGTCTAAGCCTATAGTAGCAGAACTATAGAGATAGATCAGGGATAACCTGAGCCACTCTAACTAGAAGCTTTATCAAAAGGAAAGTTTTAAGCCTAGCCTTAAAAGTAGACAGGGTGTCTGCCTCACGGACTAAAACTGGTAGTTGGTTCCACAGGAGAGGAGCCTGAGAACTAAAAGATCTGCCTCCCATTCTACTTTTTAGCCTATTCTAGTAACCACTAGTAAACCTGCAGATTGAGAGCCTAAGTGCTCTGTTAGGAACATAAGGAACAATCAGATCTCTGATATCAGATGGAGCTTGGCCATTTAAGGCTTTATATGTGAGAAGGAGGATTTTAAATTTTATTCTTGATTTAACAGGAAGCCAATGAAGAGAAGCCAGGATAGGAGAGATATGATCTCTCTTTTTCATTTTCATCAGAACTCTGGCTGCAGCATTTTGGATCAGCTGAAGGCTTTTAACTACAGTTTGTGGACTTCCTGATAGTAAAGAATTACAATAGTCCAGCCTTGAAGTAACAAATGCATGGACTAGTTTCTCAGCATCACCCCTGGACAGGAGATTGCTCATTTTTGCAATATTCCTCAGATGAAAGAAGGAAATTCTAGAAACCTCTTTGATCTGGGATTTAAAATGACAGGTCCTGATCAAAAATAACACCAAGATGTTTTACTTTATCATCTGAAATCAGTTTAATCCCATCCAAATGAAGGGTGAAGGGTGATGTAAAGGCCTCCCTTTCTATTGGTGGACTAAGCGGTTCTCCATGCTGCCCTCTTCAGGATGGTTTCCTGTTCTCCTCTGGTTCCTTCATTAATCTCATCCAGGTTTCGGACTTTTCCTTCTGTTCTGTAAGTTTCCTTTTTAAAAGTCCTCATTAAGCTCTATGTTCTGAACGTTGGTCACTCTTCAGCTCCATGACACCTCCTGGATCCAAGCTGGTTCCTCTAGGAGAACATCTCATCATCGTTGAACATCAGGAGAGATTAAATGAACAGTCCTGTTTACCAGAAACAACAACTGAACATCATCAACATAATCTCTGTTCCTTTTAGAACTCAGAAAGAACATCAGAGTGATGGACAGAGATCAGCTTCTGGGTTTGAACGGGTCTCCTTGGTTCTGATCCAGATCCCTGCAGTATTCTGACCCATCTGTCAGTTTGAATTCTGAGCAGAAACTGAAGCAGGGAAAGAACGGCGGCTGCAAGATGGAAAGAAGCAGGAAACCACAAACCCATCATTACTGCGGCTCCTCAGGCTCTTATTTTGAAGGGGTGGGGCCACACTCTAAAATTAGATCATGGAGGTCAGAGAGGAGGCAGAGCAGATGGAATCAGGAGCCGGGTTTGGACCAGGACCTGGCAGGTTTCTGAGGGTGGAGTCCAGGTTCTGGTCCTGGAAGATCCAAACAGCAGAGGGGCCACAGGTTAGCAGAGGCCCCGAGCAGAAGTCATGTTGGGCCCCTTCCTCCGGTCCTGCTTTATTCTACCTCCAGCTTTTGTGTTCAGCTCAGAATTATTCATACCCCTGGCAGGCGGAGCTTTCTTCAGGCTGAATCCGCTCCAGGTTAATCCATCGGTTCTTCTGGTTCCTGTTGTCCCCAAAGGAGAACAGAATTTGGTAAAGCCATGAGAACCTGAACTGAATTTTCCTGGAACCTGGGAGCTCCTGGAGAACCCTGAGAACCTCCTGTGACTGATGGGTTCAGCAGCTGTCAGCTCAGACTCCAGCAAACATCCAGCTGCTGAGAGAAGAGTCAAACAGGAAACACAAGCTGCTTCCCTTCAAAATAAAAGCTGCATGCTGCTGTTGGGGTGTGTTTTATTTCTCCATGTGTTTCTCCTCAGAACAGAACCTCAGGATTCCCCGTGTGTTTGTAGGAGGGTTTGGGATGAATCCCAGGCAGAGCAGAAGGTCTGTCTGCAGAACCACAGCAGGGAGAAGCAGAGAACAGAAACCTGCAAACTGCTGGAAGAACCAAGGAAAAGTTTGCAGCTCTGAGCTTCTTTCACAGACAATTGATCAGAAACACCAAATTCATCGGTTCTATCAGATTTGATGTCAGTTCTTGGTTCTGTTCTCCTTATTGAACCCAGTCTGAACCAAAATCAGATTAGCTTCAGAGATGTTTTTCTTCCCACTGTCGCCGAACTTGCTCTGTTTTCCCTTCTCTTCCGTCCTCAGCGAGTTCTGAGGTTCTGCAGAACGTGACGACCAGCTGAGGTGCCATCTAAACCTGCAGGAACCCATTTAAGCTGATAAATCAAAGTTCATTCAGAACTCTAGCTGAACGTTCAGGAACTGGATTTGCTGAGCAGTCAGAGAGGCTTTTATTTTGAAGAGCATGACAGGAAGCAGTGTGCTGCATTGGTTCAGACTCTACTGTGTGCTGAGCAGCTCAGACTGAACCTCAGACTCCGTCTGACCCAAACCGCTGCTGGACTTCTTCTTTCTTCTGGCTCCACTTTTTCTTCTTCTGGACGTTTCGTTCTGTTTTCCAGAACCGGTCTTTTTATCTCCTGGTTCTGTTTCAGCTTTTTTATTCTTTAGTTTTGTAGAATTTTGTTTCTGTTTTTCTGTTTTCTCATCTTTCCAGGTTTCGGATCCAGATTGGTTCTGTGTTCTGGGAATTCCTCTGAGGTTTGTGTTTGTGGACTTGAGTGGAATGTGTCTGTGGGTCTGAACATCGAGAACCTCGCTCAGAACCTTCATCATCTCACTGGAGCTGAACAGAACCAACATTCAGGGATACAGAGATGCTGGTTCTGTTTCTCCTTGTTCTGGACCTGCTCTCCTCCAGGGCGGCTCCACCGGTCCCATCCTCCATCCCAGACCCCCTTCTGGAATACGTCCCACCGGAGAAGGAACTGGTAGACGGCTGGATCCAGAGCAGGAACAGAACCGGCACCAGAACCACCGGGTTAGGGAGGCTGGCGGACCGCAAGCAATCCGGAGCGCTGTGTCCGCGAGACCCGTGGCTGCCGGGCCGGACTGGAGTCTGGACTCCTGCGGATGCTGTCAGGAATGTGGGAACCTGGAGGGCCAGGCCTGTGACCCGGGGCCCCTGAATGTGTTCTACGGTCTGTGTGGAACCGGGCTTCGGTGCCAGGCGGACCCGGGGCCCGCTGCAGGAGGAGAGGATGAAGAGGAGGTGTGTGTGTGTGAGCAGCAGGAGGCGCTGTGCGGCAGCGACGGAACCACCTACAGGAACATGTGTCGGTTCAGAGAGGCCGCCTTCTCTGACCCGGAACTCCGAACCGTAGGGAGGGGTCCCTGCCGGACAGGTACCGACACCTGAAAACGGGTCTCTCTCTCTGGGTCAGAACCAACCCAACTTTTCAGGAAATAGATCTTTACTATTTTAGACCCAATAAGGTTTTAAACCAAATGAAATATTCAGGAAACACTTCCTGCTTTATGCATCATAAACAGTCATGAATGGGTTTCTATAACATTGAACCTGTTTGGCCCCATTAGCTCTGAGGTTCTTTGAAACGAGGACTGGATCAGAACCAGTTCTGGTTGAATGTTCAGAGGAACCAGAATGAAGTCAGTGTTCAGTGAATGAACAGAGGGTGGGGGCCAGCTTCCTCCTGAACAAAGGTCTGGTTCTAGGAGCTGTGCTCCAGATGGGGGGGTGGGGGGATTGCTGCCCCTCACCTCCAGACTGAGGACTCCACCCTTCTCCCTCTACAAACAGAGGGAGCCGTGATTCAGCAGCAGGAGCTCCACCATCACCTCCTCAGAACCTCCAACCACAGCTGAGAGGAGTTCTGGATTTAAAGATCCTGATCTGATCTGAAGCAGTTCATTGATCTGATCTGATCTGAAGCAGTTCATTAATACGGATCTAAAGCAGTTCATTGATCCGGATCTGAAGCAGTTCATTGATCTGATCTGATCTGATCTGAAGCAGTTCATTGATCCGGATCTGAAGCAGTTCATTGATCCAGATCTGAAGCAGTTCATTGATCCAGATCTAAAGCAGTTCATTGATCTGATCTGATCTGAAGCAGTTCATTGATCCGGATCTGAAGCAGTTCATTGATCCGGATCTGAAGCAGTTCATTGATCCAGATCTAAAGCAGTTCATTGATCCGGATCTGAAGCAGTTCATTGATCCTGATCTGAAGCAGTTCATTGATCCGGATCTAAAGCAGTTCATTGATCCGGATCTAAAGCAGTTCATTGATCCGGATCTGAAACAGTTCAGTGATCCGGATTTAAAACAGTTCATTGATCCGATCTGATCTGAAGCAGTTCATTGATCTAGATCTGAAGCCGTTCATTGATCCGGATCTGAAGCAATTCATTGATCCGGATCTAAAGCAGTTCATTAATCTGGATCTGAAGCAGTTCATTGATCCGGATCTAAGGCAGTTCATTGATCCGATCTAAAGCAGTTCATTGATCCGGATCTAAAGCAGTTCATTAATCTGGATCTGAAGCAGTTCATTGATCCGGATCTAAGGCAGTTCATTGATCCGCATCTAAAGCAGTTCATTGATCCGGATCTAAAGCAGTTCATTGATCTGATCTGATCTAAAGAGCAGTTCATTGATCCGGATCTAAAGCAGTTCATTGATCCGGATCTAAAGCAGTTCATTGATCCGGATCTAAAGCAGTTCATTGATCCGGATCTAAAGCAGTTCATTAATCTGGATCTGAAGCAGTTCATTGATCCGGATCTAAAGCAGTTCATTGATCCGGATCTAAAGCAGTTCATTAATCTGGATCTGAAGCAGTTCATTGATCCGGATCTAAAGCAGTTCATTGATCCGGATCTGAAGCAGTTCATTGATCCGGATCTGATTGGTTCAGCCATGTAGAAAGTTTTCTCTTGTGTTTCCTGTTTTCCATTAGAAAAGATTTATAACAGTCTTTTATTTTGAAGTTAATCTGCTTCCTTTTCCGCTCATTCCCCTACACTTTATCTTTCTCAGAAGATACTTGTTTTCGTGTCTTTGTCCCCCTGTTTGGTCTAACATGTCCGTCCTCTGTCCCCCACCGTCCCACCTCTCAGAGCCTGTGATCAAGGTTCCCCCTCGGAACCAGGTGAACCGTTCTGGCAGCAGTCTAGTGTTCCTCTGTGAGGTCTTTGCCTTCCCCATGGCTCTGGTAGAGTGGAGGAAGGATGGACGGGACATCGTCCTACCAGGAGACGACCCTCACATCTCTGTCCAGGTACGCAGGCTGCTGACGCTGCCCCTGTTAAAACAGCGGGGAACCTAGGTTTGTCCTCTCAGAGACACCAGCTGTCCTCTGTTCCCCAGTCCAGGGGTGGTCCTCTGAGGTTTGAGCTGTCCAGCTGGCTGCAGATCGAAGGGGCGGAGCCAGGTGACTCAGGGACATACCGATGCACAGCAAGGAACAATCTGGGATCTGTTTCTGCGTCCGCTGTACTGGGAGTACTGGGGGAAGGTGGGGCAAACCACTGGAATCACGAGTCCTCCATGTCCCAAGTGTTCTTTTTAAAAGTTCACTTGTCTCTGACCTGTCTCACCTGTTTTTGACCTGTCTTACCTGTCTCTCAACTGTCTCTCCAGTCTCCGACCTTTCCCGCCTCTCTCTGACCTATCTCACCTGCCTTTCGTCTGTCTTTGACCTGTCTCTGAGCTGTCTCACACCTGTCTCTGACCTGTGTAAGCTGTCTCTGACCTCGGTAATCTGTCTCTGACCTGTCTCTCACCTTTCTCAACTGTCTTAACTGTCTCAGACTTGTCTTTGACCTGTGTGTCACTGGTCTCACCTGCCTCTCCTGTCTCTGACCTGTCTCACCTCTTTTTTACCTGTCTCTGACCTGTCTAACTTGTCTCATATGTCTCCTGTCTGTCTAGATGAGCTGTCCTCGTACTTGTCCCGCAGTGCGTCTGAGATGAAGCAGTTGATGGACGACTATGACCAAGACTACCTCTGACTGGTGTGACATCACTTCCTGCTAGCTGACGTGGTGAAAGCAGGATGTTGGGCTTTTATTTTGGTGGGGCAGCTGTATCTGTTCAATGTGTTGCAGTTTTTCAGTCAGCTGCTCCTCATAGGATGAACTTCCCTGATGAAGCTCAGTTTATTTTATTTTTTTAATAAAAGCCCAAACTATCTGGTTATTAGATGGAAACGCCTCCTGGGTGATTTCTGGAAGGTGCCGCCTTCATCCAGGTAAATCCACTGGGTTCCAGTTCCCATCAGGATGCAAAGAATGTTCCTGCCATGCCTCAGTTTGGGGTTTGTCAGACGAATAAGATGCTGGATGATCTGATGATGAACCAGCTGACTGTCAGAAACGAGCTTCTGTAATAAGGTACAATAATAAACTACAGATGATACTAAAGGAATCTCTGGCTTCATGTTTATGGATCAGGATCTGAGACACATCAGATCCTGATTCTTTTCCCTCCGACGGTTGAAATCCAGCAGGATTGACTGCGACGCTCCATCTGCATTAGATTCAGACAGCAGGAAGCTAAAGTTCTCCTCTGAGGCCAGCAGCAGGGATGAAATCCTCCCCGTCTGTCTGGGAGGAAGCTGCAGCAGCATGTGGGGAATCCATTAAACTCTGGGGGCCAAGGGCCGCGCACATCCAGCTTCTTCACTGGGATGAAATGGGAGAAACCTGCAGCTGTAAAAGTTTAGATCTTCCTGCAGATGAAGGCGCCAAAACACAGACAGGAAGACAGCAGCTAATCGGCTCCTTCCTGTCTCTTTAGTGCACCACCGCCAAAAAAAAAAAACGAAAAAACACTTCATCAGTAAACAGTCCAACAAATTTAAACTCCTGTAAACTTTAGCTGCTTTCATTTAAAATGAGGACTTTTAATCTTCTTTAAAATAAACAGCCGGATTTTGGTTTAGCTTGAATCCAAGAACCAAAGATTAAAGTTTGAAGAACTGAGTTTGTTCTCCTGGTTTTCATTAAAGGAATCAATGGATCTTTATTTATACCTAAAATGAATAAGTTTGCTGTGATTAATGAATGAAGCATTAATCAGTAAAAAAATAAAAACAAGTCTGGGAGCGGCCATTTTTTCCCAAATATAGTAGCCCCTCCCTCCTGCCATCTTCCAGCAGTGACGTCACGGTGCGGTAAGCCTAGCGCCATTCTCCCCGCTTTCCAAGCTAAATCAATGGGAACTACTAGACACATCTGCAATCAACAACAATTATTGAAGATTTCCAGAGGACTTCACCATTGAAATTCACCAGAGCTATAGTGAAACTGACAATGCCCACGTGCATGGCAGCTGGATGCTGGAATACATCGGGTAAAAGTGAAAAAAAGAGTTATTCCACCTTTCTGATTCCTGATCCTCCACGGACGGGTTGGTCGTTGGATCGCCAACTTGAAGAGGGAGGATTTGCCATCGAACTTCTGGCCAGAGAAAAAACCCGTAATATGTAGCCAACATTTGGAAGAAGAATGTTTTCAAGATGACTTGGATAATAGCGCGTTGTGACAAACACCAGATACAGCACTGGGACTTGATCAACAGCCGATACCGCACCGTGACAATGTCACTAACCAGTAGGTGGCAGTAGTGTTCTTTGACAAACATGGATGCCTCCAGTAAAGCACATTCACATGAAAATTACTCTGAATTAAAAACACTGATCATTTATTGAACAGGATGGAATCATTTCAGATTTAAAGAACTTTCAGAAGTTTGAATTCTGAATATGAGCGACTTTTTACTTTAAACCTTTCCCTCCTTCCTTTATCACTATGATACATTTTGTTATGATCTATATTTATACTTTTAAGGTGTTTTCCAAACCAAGTAATAAAACATTAATAATATCTAGAGGTGTACGTTTTATTTTCTGTTGGTGTCTTATTTTGTGTTCATAAATTCAAATGTAAAGTTGAGGAAAATATTCATAACAATCATCTTTACTGGCCGAACACAGAAGGTGAATGTCTCTAATTTACTTACAGCTTAGCTAAACCTTAAGAATAATATTTACTTTTTCTAGTAAATAAGATCAGGAGTAAAAGGAACTTAATGGTCATATTCTTTATTTTAATTATTTATATAACAAACACTATACAAAGACTCGCTGAGGTACAAACATTACAACACGGGTAGAAAAAAATAGAACATAGGGTTAAAAATAAGAACATATACGTAAACAGTAAGACCAATGAATTAAAAATAGAGCAAGCTTTAAATTGTTAACCAATTTAATACATTTGAAATTGGTTAACAAAAAATAAATAAAAACAAGGAGTAGAACCTCTTGTTAGGAATCCAGTTTGTGTGGGTTTGTTTTTTTCTGTTTCTTTCTCTCCCTCGGCCACCAGGTGGTGCCCTGTTCTCGTTGGTCCTCTCACACACCTGCGGCTGGTTGACTCATCACTGAGGACTATTTGAGCAGCGGACTGCCACTACCTCGGCGCCAGAGTGTTTGCCAGTTTTGGGTACTCTAGCCAAGCTGAGTTTGGCTGAGTCTTTGTTTCTCTGAGCTCTAACTGTAGCTTTTATCTTTTGGCTTTTCGCAGGAAGCCTTCCTGCAAGCTGGATGTTTGGCCTTCTTTCCCTGGAAGGGATTGTTTGAGTCTCACACGGAGCAGGATTAACCTCCACAAGCTCCGCTTGAAGTCCCTCCTGATTACCAAGTGCCAGTCCGCCAATAGCTCCTCTGGGTCCAATCTTGGGGTCCATACCTGTCCGCCCAATCCAGTATCAACTCTCTGAAAACTCCACAATCACTGGATTCTGGGAGGAAAGTTTTTCTCCACTAACTTCCAGTTCACACCAGTTCACTGTGTTTCCTGAATCCTACCCCGCTGGTTTACCAATAAACCTGTTCAAACTTTTACCCTGGTTCTCTGAGTGGTTTACTGCATGTGGGTCAGATCTCTTAAGAAAATCATGACACATCTCCATTTACAGATATGTATTAGATATTTGACAAGAGATAAGACAATATTTACCATATCTGATATTTTACTATCAATATCATCGACATAGTACAATATGTGGGTGATGGTTATTTCTGGGATCTTCTTAATTTTAAGGGACGACCCATTTTTAATGTCTCTATATAGTTTAAAAGAAAAGGAGACAGAAAAGGCACAGTTTTTCTCATAGTAGCTTCATCTGGTCTGTTCCTGTTTGGCTGTGACTCCATACCTGGAGAGAAATATCAGCCTGCAAGCTGCTGCCATCAACACCTTTTGTTTCTAAGATGTTGGAGATTCGGCACCTGCACTTTCCAGATGTAGTCCTGTTTCTCTGACTGTGACTAGCACCGTGATGTAGCTCTCTTCGCTCCTGACATGGGAGCTGGCTTTTGGAGCTCGCCTGATCTGGCTGTGTGTGTCCTCCTGGACGGGCCGTCGGTTGAGTTGGCCGGACAGTGGGCCTTTTGTATCTATGCTTCTGCTTTCTATGTTCGCTTCACCAATCTCCTGCAGGCCCCCAGTGGGCCTCAGCAGAGGTAAACGCCACCGCGAGCTTTCTGGACTTCTGCTTTTGGTTTCTTCCTGCCAAGGGGGTTTTCCCTTCCACTGTCGCTACAAGCATGCTTAGTGTGAGGGATTGCTAGAAGAGTCAACAGAGTCGGATGCACATTCAGCACTTCGGTTTTCTCTAGATAGAAAACTTTGAATCAATCATAACTGGATGATCTGGTGAACTGGAAAGTGACCTGAGATGGCTTTCATTTTCAGTGAATTGGAGCTACTAGAAATAAACTTGAGCTGGGAGAACTTGAATCTCTTAAAAAAAAAAAGATGATTAAGGGATTCTTCTGGACATTCACAAAAGGAGCAGCATGTTAATTAAAATTTAAAACTTTTGTGCCAAAATTCTGCTACTGGGTAAATATTGAGAAAGATTTTAAAGTGAGTCTCTTTAACTTTTGGTAAAACTTCCCTAATGCTCCTATTTTTATCACAGAATATTTCATTTGAACAGAAACCTTGATCATCAACCAGGAAGAAGTCTGTCTGATTTTAACCAGTTTGGATGCTTAGTTTCTAGGTCTTCATCCTGACCGGTAGGGGGCGATAGAGGGATCCCGGTCAACTAGCTTTGCTCCGTTTCTGTGCGGTGGAGTTAGCTGCTAGCTCTGAGGTGAGTTAAATTAAATTATTTATAAAATCCACATCTAGGTTTCATCAGATGTTTATCTCAGCACAGGAACAGCTGATAGCAATAGAAGAGAAACCAAACGGAAAAGGCCTTATTTGGTAGTTTTTCTCGCTTTTAGCCGAGCTGGCTTCCAATTCTCCTTCTAAAAAACATTGATTTTAGATTTTCTGCTCTGTTCGATCTGCTTCTTTATTAGGAAATAAAATAATTACTAGTATTATCTAACTGATTACATCTCTCTGTTCAGTCGGCCGGGTTATTTAGACAAAAATATGTTTCTAACGGTTTTAAGGGTTGAATATGAGGCAGATGTAGCCTGAAGGGATAAATCCAGGATGTGTTTGATTCCAACTGATGAAGCTGAATGAATCTAATCCTGTTTTCTGATGCAGGGATCAGATCCTCACTGCATTAAAGGAGAGAAGTGGCCTAGAGTTGGAGCTCAGAGGGAGATTTAGCAACAGGAAACCCTGTCAGGGTCAGATGAGGACAGATAAAGGTTGGAGGTTTTCAGAGGATTTTTAATAGAACAGTAAATGTTAATGAGTAATAATCAGTTACCTGTAGTTTTTTGGAAATATCCATAATTTTCTATATTCTGCTGATTTTTAGAGAACTGAAGTAAAGCAGAACTACTGAAATACTTGCATCTTAAATGTTCTTTAAACTAAGAATTTCACAACTTTCTTTATTTATTATTCTCTGCAGTTTAAGAAAAATAAACATTCTGACTGGATTACTGGCACTGATACAGGAACCAGTGAATTTTGATTTGGTAACAGGCTAAAGATTAAAAATCCTAACTTATTATTTTCTTAATTTTTTTTTTTTTACAATTGAAAAAAACAGCTAAACAATCGAGAGCTTCTAGGAGGCTGTAGATTCAATAAAAACTTCTCTGGATGTTTCATTTTGGAAAATAAGGATAAATGAATAATTTAATGAAATGATAAATGAGAATCATCCTGTGGTTTCCTCCTCTATATGAATCCAGGATAGCTAGAGATGTTCTTCACGTCCTCTCTGGATGCGGTTGGTCTTTTCTTGGCCGATCTTTAGGAAAATAAAATCACGTGCGCTTCTTTTTCTTTTGTGGAGCTCCTGTGGGTTTGAGAGGCAAACCTGAAAGCTTTAAGAACTTTTATATTTGTCCTGGTTTAATTATTCCTAAAATCCAACAGAGATTATTAAATTACACTGAGCAATAATTATTTAACTTGTGAGGAAAACATGGATTAAAACTGGGACTAAACCAGGATGATAGATTACAGCAACCAATGAGTGAAGCCGACTAATAAAAGCATTAAATATGGAGAAAACGAACCATTTGATGTCAATATGATGAGACCCTAAACTCAGCCTAGCCAAGGTTCTGCACCATGGCAGCCCACTGCTCCCCAGAAAGGAGGGTGACGCATGAAACAACTCCACTGCTCCCAAGGGGCGACGCGACCATGGCAGCCCACTGCTCCCCAATGGGAGCCGCACCATGGTCCGCCCACTGCTCCCCCAGGGGAGCCGCACCATAACGCCCACTGCTCCCCAATGGGAGCCGCGACCATGCCGCCCACTGCTCCCCCAAGGGGAGCGCGCACCATGGCCGCCCACTGCTCCCCAATGGGAGCCGCACCATTGCGCCCACTGCCCCCGGGGAGGCGCACCATGGTGGCCCCTGCTCCCGCGAGGGGAGCTGCACCATGGCAGCCCCTGCTCCCCAAGGGAGCCGCACCGTGGTAACCCACTGCTCCTCCCCAGGCACGCACCCGTGGCAACCCACTGCTCCCCAATGGGAGCCGCACCATGGCGCCCACTGCTCCCGGGAGCGCACCATGGTGGCCCACTGCTCCCCACGGGGAGCGCACCATAGCCGCCACTGCTCCCCACGGGAGCCGCACCATGGCCGCCCACTGCTCTCCCACTGGAGCCGCACCATGGCGCCCACTGCTCCCCGACGGGAGCACCGCACCATAACCGCCACTGCTCCCCACGGGAGTCGCACACATGGACGCCCACTGCTCCCCGCGGGAAAGGCCGCACGCCGCTTCACTGCTCCCCACGGGGAGCCGCACGTGGCGGCCCACTGCTTCCCCACGGGAGCCGCACCATGGCCGCCTCACTGCTCCCCATGGGGAGCCGCACGCGGCGACCCACTGCTCCTCAAGGGGAGCCGCACCATGGCGCCCACTGCTCCCCATGGGGAGGGGTTAAATGCAGAGAGGGAATTCTCCAGTGTGAGATCAATAAAGTTCCATTATTAGAATGTAATTATTGAAGTTGGTTTTGTTTTACGGACCATAAAGCTTTAAAGGTTGTCTTTCTGTGCAGGTGCAGAGAGGTCAGAGGTCATCATGGTCAGACAGAGTCGCAGGAGGGACAGGTGCGGTTGCTGGATCCAGCCTCCTCCGTCACGCCGTTCCATTTTCAGCTCTGACCTCCAGATGTTGTGTTCCTCCTCCAGGTGTTTCCTTCCTGCAGCAGAGGGTGGCGTGGCGAAGGTTCGATTCCCTCGGAGCCCGGGTCAGAGGGTTCTGCCTCCAGCTCAGCAGGTGTATAAACCTAACCCCCCTCCCCCTCCTGCTGCTGATCCATCTCACCAATTGAACGTTTGTTTCCAGGCTTCAGCATCTGGAAGCTGCGACATGCGGCCCTGCAGTACCGCCACAGCGGGGGAAAAGAGAGCGAAGGATGGGCGGAGCCGAGCCGGAGGCCAGGGTTCTGCTGGAGGTTCAGGGGAGACTCAGATGAAGAGAAGCAGACAGAACGGGTCAGTCTGGTTCTTATGGTCTCCATAACAGAAGCTTTTAGGTCCTGATCTGGACCTTTGGCGGTTAGATTGGACCCGTTTGTGGATCAGATGATTTTTGGACCACTGTCCCGCTGAGTTGATGGTGTTTCCTGCAGAAACCAGGTGGCTGCGGTTGTTCTCTGCGGACCCAAAGCCCCCGGGTCATGTGACCCAGCTGGAGGTGCGTGTCTGTAAGTTAATCAGAACCGAGCCTCTGGACCCGTCATTGCAGCTGTTTCTGTTCCATCAGATGTTTCTGGTTCTGAGCAGCAGGGGGCAGCAGAGGAAAGCCGAGCGGCTCAGGTGAGGCCGGCGGTCCTGGTGGCTCCAGGCCGTGTTTGCGTGCGGTTAGCATGTAACAGGCATGTTGTGGCGTGTGTGCAGCTGCAGAGCGTGGGCTCCCTGAAGGTCACCATCCAGCAGAGCAGCGACAGCAGGGCGTTTGGCCACGCCCACCCACACCCGGCTCCTCTCCACTGCCATGTCTGTAAGCTCACCTGTGGCTCCCAGCAGGTGAGGAGCAGCCGGCGGTGATGATCAGAGAACCACAGAAGGAAAACTCTAAGGCAGGGTGTGTTTCTGCTGTCCAGGACTTCCAGGACCACATGACCGGGTCAGAACACCTGAGGAAGCTGCAGGACGTCACCCAAAGCATCCGGCTGAATGCACCCCCCCTGCTGGACAGGTGCGGCCTCACACACATCCATCATTAGCAGGGAGAACCGGTTCTGGTTGTAACGTCTGTCTGCCTGCAGAGGGCGCCGACCTCAGACACAGCGCTGGTGTGACACCTGCCAGAGCCACTTCACTGGTGACATCATCGTCCACAGAAGGACCGCCCAGCACAAGGTGAGGGGGGAGGGGGGCTCTTCATCATCTTCATCATCTTCTTCATCATCTTCATCCTCTGTCTTTCATCCAGGTGTGCAAACAGCGGGGGCGGCCCTTCTGTCCAGTCTGCCACAGACACTTCAGGACCCCCAGGAAGTTTGTGGAGCACATGAAGTCTGCAGAGCACAAGGAGCAGGTCAGCAGGGGGCAGCAGAGAGGAGCAGGGGGCAGCAGGGGGCAGCAGGGGGCAGCAGAGAGCAGCAGAGGACAGCAGAGAGGAGCAGGTCAGCAGGGAGGCAGCAGGGGGCAGCAGAGGGCAGCAGGGGCAGCAGGGGGGCAGCAGGGAGCAGCAGGGGCAGCAGGGGGCAGCAGAGAGCAGCAGGAGAGCAGCAGGGAGCAGCAGGGGGCAGCAGGGGGCAGCAGAGAGCATATATACAGTATAAATTCCACTACCAGACATCTAAGATGTAATTATTATAACAATGTAATCAATACACGTATATTACATATACATCATCAATTTAGTCCTTTTGGCATGGGCGGTTCTAGACAGGGGGCAAAGGGGGCCAGTGCCCCTGTAGATCATGCCCTGGCCCCTGTACTGAAGACATACCGTAAATCCTCTAATATAGGACGGGGCCTTTGTTTCACTCAGGTGCATCTTGGTCCAGGCCATTAATGGAAGGAGGCCAGAATTAGAGGCAGGTCTCTATTTCTATTTGATCAAACAGACCAACAGTGGAATGAATAAAAAACTGAATCTGTGTCTCTTTGAACCAATAAAATACTAAGTTAATTTATTGAAAAAGTAAGCGATGTACAGAACATTATTCAGACATCTTCCAGCAGCTGTAATTTTTCTCTGCAATATTTCAAGAACAACGAAGGCCAACGAAGTTCAGTCATTTTACCGCTGCCTGGTTTCCAGCAGACCTACCGCTGATCACGTGTCTTTCAGATCAGAACGGTTGTGTGGCTGATTATCCTCCTGCAGCAGCAGTGTGTCACAGTGAGATTGATGCAGACATTTTTGATTTATGCTCAGTATTGCAGCGTGGTCTGCTCTATACGCTGTGGGTCTAGAGACGGCTGAGGCAGAGAGGAGGTATGAGTCCGGCCATTACTTAGCTCCACTGACAGCCAGGCAGCCGTTATTAGAGGCCCGGCCGCTAATGGAATACAGGCCAATATTAGAGGATTTACGGTAATACTCTATTCTAATGATGATCTGCGCTGGAACAGACATGGTTACTGATGGGTCCTTTGGATCTGTTTCTTTTCTCTATAAATTCTGTTTTACTAATAATGTAAAGATAATAAGGTGATGGTTTCAGTGGGTGCTGAGATACGATCCCAGTTTCCATCTGTTAGATGGTTTTTTTTTTCAAAACAAATTGCTCTAATTTTTACGGCTGAATTTATCAGTTTTTCTTGAGTTCTAATTCAGATTTGGGAGAAAACCTTAATTTTTAAGTTAAATTCATGAATGTTTATTGATCTAATAAGACAGAATTTTAATTAAACCTTATTGAATAGAAACTTCACTTCATGCAGATTTCTTAATATATTTGAATCCTTTGACCTGTTTCCTAATTAATGCTTCTATGGGCCCCCAGGAAAACACGCTGGCCCCTCCTGGCCCCCTCCTGACCCCTCCTGACCCCTCCTGGCCCCTGAAACATTTGGTCTAGAACCGCCACTGACTTCTGATTCATCTGTATTATTAATTTTATTGTGATGGTTTTATATAATATCTAATATTACCTGATTTATTGACTTCTTATTTTAAAGTCTAAAGTCCCTGAAAATGAGAACATCATGGTTGTTCGATGCTGTAGCGCAACAATTGTTTACATTGATACCGCTCTAACTAGGGAGTACCAATATGGCGGCCGATGGCTTCACTCCCCCCCGTCCTTCCAACAGCCAATCAGAATCCAGGGAATAAACAGAGATCAGTGAGCAGCAGAAGCTCTGAGGCAGATTTAGCCTTTCAGACTTAGACGACTTTAATTGTCGTTTATTTTTGCGTTTCTTAAAGTGCAGCAGTGATCAAATGTAAACAGAGAGGGAGAGAAAAACATGGCGCAGAAAAACGCGTCGATGAGGAAGATCAGAGCTTTAATACCTGAGAGAGTCTGACCTGATGGGAGCTAAAGATGCTCAGCCTCTGCTTTCCCCCACAGGTGCAGCTGGAGGAGGAGCAGGAGGAGGAGCTCATCACTGTTGATGCTGTGGGCTGCTTCCAGGAGGAGGAGGAGGTGGAGGTGGTAGATGATGATGATGATGATGATGAAGATGAGGAGCGGTCTGAGGTTTGTTCTGCTTCAGGCTCTCAGCTCTTTAACCCGTTCCCTCTCTCTGACCCGGATGACTGCTCCCTTACAGACTGTTGATTCCAAGGAGCAGGAGGAGGAGTTCGACCCCCAGCGGACCTACGGTACTCCGGCCGCGGCGCCCCCCGGTGGACGCCTCTGATAGGTGATGAAGGACTGATCCAGTTTAACCGGACTGTGTTTGCAGGAAGCAGCTTCGTGGTTCCGGTTCATGGATTCGTTTGTCTGCTCTGCAAAAAGTTCTTCTACAGAGAGACGGCAGCTCGCCACACACACTGCAGGACGCACACACACTACCAGAACCTGCAGGTAACAGACACACACCTGTCCTCTGCTCTGCAGCTGTGTTAGCCTGCTGCTAGCGCACAGCTCCCTGTTTGAATCCTCTCTAGCTCAGCGTTAGCAGCACTATTAGCCGTTAGCTCAGGCCTCTTTCCCTCCTTTAACCGTGGTCAGCGCTGGCGTCCATGTTTCTAGCTGTGCACTGAAGCCCAGCAGGCTTCAGGGCGCGGCTCCTCCGGTGTATCTGAAGCACCTGTCACTGCCCGATCCGTCCAGGAAGCACAATCCGTCCTGTCAAACAGGATGATGTCAGGGCGCTGCGACACACGGCGTTTGATTTACTGATGTAACCGATTCATGTGGATCGTTTTATTTAACTGGCTGTTAAATGATGCAGCTGTGAACGTAACGCCTCGCTCCTTCATGTTGTTTCATGTTTAATTATTCATTTATTTCACTAAATCACATTAAAAAGGTCACTTTCAGTTCCATTGCTAATGAGATAATAGCGAATGATGCATTCATGCTGGTAATTTTAAAAACAGGCTCTAACCACAAAGATCCCTTCATGTAAACCCACTCTGTATTTATAGCTATAGTTAGTGTTTGTTTTTATGATATTTTATCCCACTTTTTATCACACTTAAATCAAATAAATGTTATTTTACAAATTTTATAATCCAACATTTTTAATTAACGCTGTGAGCGCATCGGAGCGAAGCGAAATCCTCGCTCCAGCCTTTGAATTGAGAACGGCTCTCCGCTCACATGCTGGACATGTTATGGTTCAGGGTGTTGCTCAGAGAGCCACAGTGCAGGCTGCGGGAATCGAACCGGGTACCTCTAACCACTAGGCCAACACCCCCGACCTTGGATGGTGGGACTCCTTTCATAGGAGTCCTTCTGGAAGACAGCTGGACCTCTAACCCTGAAGCTACATTCAGACCGCAACCAGCGGAGGCTGGTTTACATGCTGCGTCCATGGTTGACCATGCCGGAGTAACGTATGAATACTTGAAATAAGACAGTACAGTTTTTTCTTATTTTAAAGGGGAATTTAGTTTTTTTTCCATTGGGTCCTTGATTTTCCGTTATTCCATCATGTTCTACTCTCCCATATGAGTTTAGTGTCATTTTGGAGCCGTTCTGAAGATATTCCGTTAGGTTATAACTCCAATAACGGATATATTGGGTTCTATCCAGTAACGGATATATTGGGTTCTACCCAGTAACGGATATATTGGGTTCTATCCAGTAACGGATATATCGGGTTCTATCCAGTAACGGATATATCGGGTTCTCAATGCCAGATATATTGGGTTCTATCAATGCCGGATATATCGGGTTCTATCAATATGGTATATCGGGTTCTTTCTATCCAGTAACGGATATATATGGGCTCCTATCAATGCTTGGATATATAGGGTTTCTATCCAATGCCGGTTTCATTGGCTCCTATCCAGTAACGGATATATTGGGTTCTATCCAGTAACGGA
>JAGKQL010000036.1:9182130-9283544 GCA_018398635.1 Cyprinodon brontotheroides
CTTCAGTTTATCAGAGGAAAAAGTTGAGTATTTTTCTTTTCAGCTCGAGACCTTAAAGAAAATCCTGCCTTTAATGAGTTTAGATATGGAAAAATAAATTCAATATTCTATTTATATGGCAAAAAACTGCAATACAGTTTTGCACAGTAAAAAACACTAAATTATAAATATATTAGAGTGCATATTGTAAAAAAATACCTCTTCTTGGGCTGCCACCTTGCTCGTGGTGGAGAGGTTTGAGGTGTCCCAATGATCCTGGGAGCTATGCTGTCTGGGGCTTTATGCCCCCTGGTAAGGGTCACCCACTCTGGAGCAGGTGCCTGGAGGGGGGGCACGCTGGCAAAAGCCTGGTGGCCGGGCTTTTACCCATGGGGCCCGGCCGGGCTCAGCCCGAAGAGGACTTATAGGTCCCCCTTACATGGGCCCCACCACCCGTGAAGAGGGAGCCATAGGGGTCGGGTGCCGTGTGTGTGTTGGGTGTACCGGCGGGGAGGGACCCTGGCGGTCCGATCTCACGGCTCGCAGAAGCTAGCTCTAGGGGCGTGGAATGCCACCTACCAGCTGGTGGGAAAAGGAAGCGGGACTAGTGTGTGAGGCTGAGAGTTTCTGGCTAGAAATAGTCGGAACTCACCTGCGACACATGGTTCTGAGTTCTGGAACCCAGTCTCATTGAGAGGGGCTGGACATACTTCCACTCTGGAGTTGCCCCTCGGTTTGAGAGGCGCCCGGGCAGGAGTGGGCATACTTGTTGCCCCCATCTACGGGCCTGCGCGTTGGAGTTTCACCCCGGTGCAGGCGAGTAGGTAGCCTCCCTCCACCTATGGCTGGGGGGACGGGGTTCTGACTGTTGTCTGTGCTTACCGGGGCCGAACAACAGTTCAGATTACCCACCCTTCTTGGAGGTCCTTAGAGGGGGTACTGGAGGGTGCCCCTCACCTGGGGACTCCCTTGTTCCCTGCTGGGGAGACTTCAGCGTTCGCGTGGGGAAATGACAGTGAAGGACCTGGAGGGACGTGGTTGGGAGGAATGGCCTCCCCGATCTGAACTCGAGTGGTGTTGCTGTTGTTGGACTTCTGTGCTTTCGTCATGGATTGTCCATAACGAACACCATGTTCAACAGCAGGGTGTCCACATGTGCACTTGGCACCAGGACACCCTAGGCCTATGAGTTCGATGATCGCGACTTCGTAATCGTTTCATAGGACTTGCGGCCTTATGTCTTGGACACTCGGGTGAAGAGAGGTCTTGCGGAGCTTTCCACTGACCACTACCTGGTGGTGAGTTGGCTCTGGTGGTGGGGGAGGATGCCGGTCAGACCTGGCAGGCCCAAACGTGTTGTGAGGGGTCTGCTGGGAACGTCTGGCGGAGTCCCCTGTTAGGCGAGGGGCTTTAACTCCCCATCTCCCGGCAGAACTTGACCACATGGCGGGGGGAGGTGGGGACATTGAGTCCCGAGTGGACCATGTTCCGTTCCTCCATTGTTGAGAGGCTGACTTATCTGAGCTGCAACCGCAAGGGTTGTCGGTGCCTGTAGGTCGGCGGCAACCCAGAACCCACTATTTGGACACCTCGGGTGAGGGATGCTGTCAGGTTGCTGAAGAGAGTCCTATCGGGCCTTTTGGCCTGTGGGACTCCGGAATCAGCTTGATGGGTACCGGCAGAAGCGAAGCGGCATACGGTGAAGGTGGTGCTTAGGCAAAAACTTGGGTGCGGGAGCAGGAGTTCAGAGAGCAGCCATGGAGAAAGACTTCCGTGCGGCTCCTGAAGCGATTCTGGTCCGCCATCCGGCGTCTCAGGAGGAGGAAGCGGTGCAGCACCAACACTGTTTATAGTGGGGATGGTGTGGCGCTGACCTCATTTCCGGAGCGTTATTGGGTCGGTGGGTGGAATCACTTCAAAGACCTCCTCAATCCCACCAACATGCCTTCCATTGAGGAAGCTGGGCCTGGGGACTCTGGGCCAGGCTCTCCAATCTCTGTGGCGAGGTGGCGAGGCTGTTAAAAAGCTCCTCGGTGGCAGGGGCCGGGGTGGATGAATCGCCTGGGTTCCTCGGGGTCCTGGATGTTGTGGGGTTGTGTTGGCTGGCGCCACTCTGCCACGTGCTTGCATGGACATCGAGGGGCAGTTCCCCTGGATTGGCAGACTTGGGGTTGTCCCCTGACTAAAAAAGAGGGACCGGAAGGTGTGCTCCAATTACAGGGAGTCACACTCTTAAGCCTCCCCGCAAGGTTTGGGGGTGCTGGAGAGGAGGGTCCGTTGGATAGTGCAACCTCGGATTCAGGAAGGGGCAGTGTGGTTTCCGGTCCTGGCTGGTGGAGAACGCTGGACCAGTTCCTTGGTACCCCTCAGCAGGGTCCTGGAGGGTGCATGGGAGTTCGGCCGAACCAGTCTACATGTGCTTTGTGTGGACTCTGGAGAAGGCGTTCGATCATGGCATCCTTTCGGGGAGCCCTGGGCAGGTGGGGGATTCTCGAGGGAGAATGCCAGGGGGTGCCGGGCCCCTTTGATACCAGGGCTGTCCAGGTCCCCATGACCGGTGTCAAGAGTCTGGTCTGCATTGCCGGCAGTAAGTCGGGCTCGTTTCCGTGAGAGTTGGACTCCGCCAGGGCTGCCCTTGTCACCGATTCTGTTCATTACCTTCATGGACCAGAATTTCTAAAGCGCTGCCAACCAAGGTGTTGAGGGGGATCCGTTTTGGTGGCTGCTTAGCAGATTGCATCTCTGCTTTTGCAGATGATGTGGTCCTGTTGGCTTCATCAGGTTGCATGATCTGCAGCTCTCGCTGGATCACCGGTTCGCAGCCGGTGTGTGGAAGCGGCTGGGATGGGTGGATCAGTGCCTCCAAATCCAAGGCCATGGTCTTGAGCGGGAGAAAAGGGTAGAGTGCCTTCTCGGGGTCAGGGGGGTGTCCTGCCCCAAGTGGAGGAGTTTTAAGTATCTTGGGATCTTGTTCACGTAATGGAGGGAAGAAGGAGGCGGAGGATCGACAAGGCGTGTTGGCAGCAGGGTCTGCGTGAAGCGCGAGGCGCTGTACCGGTCTTGTGACGAAAGAGAGAGCTGAGACAAAAGCGAAGCTCTCGATTTACCGGTTGATCTTCGTTCCTCCTACTCATCTATGGTCATGTAACTCTGGGTCATGACCTAAAAAACGAGATACCATGGATACATAGCGGACAAAATGGGGTTTCCTCCGTGGGGGTGGCTGGAGCTCCTTAGAGAATAGGGTGAAGAAGCTCGGTCATCCAGGAGGGACTCAGAGTAAAGCCGCTGCTCCTCCATCAGAGAGGAGCCAGTTGAGGTGGCTCGAGGGGATCTGGTTACTTCGATGCCTCCTGGGCCTTCCCCTGGTGAGGAGGTTCCCGGGCACCGCCCCACCGGGAGGGAGGCCCTGGGGAGGAGCCGAGGTGACACACGCTAGAGGAGAGACTATGTTTCTGGATGGCCTGGGAACGCCTTGGGGTTCCTCCTGAGGGGCTAGAAGAAGTGGCTGGGGAGAGGAAAGTCTGGGCCTCCCTTCTTAGGCTGCTGCCCCCTGACCCGACCCTGGATAAGCCGGAGGAAGATGGATGGATGGATGGATATTGTAAAAATCTATGATGAAAAAAACAAGAAAGTCCCAAAGCAACTATCTAAATATACTTATATTTAGGTCTAAATGAATGCTTTATTTTTTGTAACTATTAAAAACAAGATTTGAATATTCTGCTCTTTGTATGACATCTAGTCAACACCAGGGCTGTAGCTGCACTTTGGATGGTAAAATGTCATAAGTACCTGGACTTTGGACCCTGTTTATCCCAGATTGCCTGCCTGTGAGCCTGACCCCCCCTGGCTGTGAGTAGTGGAACCTGCCTAATCTTTGTGGATCTCTGAAAACTGTTAGTTAACGAACCTGGACCTTCCCTCTCGGATCTCCCTGTCTGTTCTGCAGCTGGATCTCTGCCTCACTGTTGCTGAACCCCGAGCCCTCTGGACCATGTCTCTTAAATAAACTAATAAAAACTTTTTTTAAATAGTAAGTTGAACGCTCTTCAGTTTATCAAGAGGAAAAGTTGAGTATTTTTCTTTTCAGCTCAAGACCTTAAAGTAAATCCTGCCTTTAATGAGTTTAGATATGGAAAAATAAATTTAATATTCTATTTATATGTCAAAAAACTGCAATACAGTTTTGCACAGTAAATAAAAACATTAACACTAAATATAAATATATTAAAGTGTATATTGTACAAATCTATGAAAAAAAAACAAGAAAGTCCCAAAGCAACTATCTAAAAATACTTATATTTAGATCTAAATGAATGAATAAATGATGTGTAAATCAATAATCTCTATTTTTCAAGAGGTTGAAGAAATACAAATGATTTTACACAACATACATGAAAAATAACATTTAAATATGAATATCAGCAATAGAACAAACTATACAATTTAATTGAAAATATATTTTTTGTGGGTCCAAAGAGGAATTGAGGGGAATGACAGTGACATTGGTCTCAGTCAGATGAAAAAGCTTCTGCAGGATCAGTTTTCTGAAACAGATCCTGGCTTTTCTCTATGGAGTTTGCATGTTCTCCCTGTGCATGCATGGGTTCTCTCCAGGTACTCTGGCTTCATCCCACAGCCCAAAAAACATCACTATTAGGTTAATTGGCTTCTGTAAATTGTTAGTGTGCATGGTTGTATGTCTTTGTGCGTCTCTGTGTTGCCCTGCGGCAGACAGGCGACCCGTTCAAGGTAAGGGATAAGAATGGATGGAGTTGTGAAAGAGTCCTCATACGGTGAGCTCAGGCTTAAGAAATGGAGAATTCAGCTTTCATTATTTATTACTTTGAATCAATTTGACTGGATGATCAGGTGAACTGTAAAGTGCCTTGAGATGACATGTGTTGTGAATTGGCGCTATAGAAATAAACTGAATTGAATTGAATTATTTGGTCCTTTAAAGTGAGAAAAACCTCAGGCTGAATCTTTTCTCTCATTAATAACAGTTAAATTCTGTAGATCGATTTGGTCCTTGGAATTGCAGGCTTCATTTTTTCCATCTTTGGAATTTTTCCCAGATCCAGGGTGACCTCCACATAAAACACTAGTTAGGTTTCCTCTTCAGTCTGCCTCCATATCTGTAGAATGTGATGTTTGCAAAATGTTAGAGGAGTTGTTTAAAGAATAGTGAATGGACTTTGTAAACATGATTAAAAAACTGTCACGGCTATTACTAACCCCAGCTGATCAATCATTAATCAAACAATGTTTAAGGACTTTCAAATCTGCCAACCTCTGAAAGGTTTTACCAATTCAAAAACTACTGAAGGTTATTAGAATTATGTCTGAAATGGAAATTAACTTTATAGGTTTACGAGCAGAGAAAATGCTCAAACTGTGACAGAGTTTCCTTTGTTTTAATGAACTAATCTCATTCTCTATTCCTCTGACAGGATGGAAGGTGCTGCTTTATATCCACTGATAATCAGTGATGAATGTTGGGTAGAAACAGGTTATCATTTGGTCATAAAATGATTCCCACTAGTTATCGTGGCTCTATTTACATTCAGCTCTGCAGCCAGTTTTCCAACTATCACTCCAATCAGATTCAGCTTCTTGAACAGAGTTGGAGTTTTTTAACCTCCATCATCTTCCTGCTTTCAGAGACGTTTTACTAGTTACAGTTATAGCTCCATAAAACCACACAGGTGTTCACTGTGCAGGAAGTTAGATGTTTCTGCATCTATGAACAAGTCTGCTCTGAGAAAGTCTTTTTAACAGACGGTTCAACATTCCAACAACGTTCTGATGCTGCATCCAGCTGTAAGGTCTGAGCTCCTCTCTCAACTGCTGTCTTTACTGATCTTCCATTTCCTTCCACATCCCCGGCCATAAGTAGAGAACCCTCTGGAGGAGATCTGGTGCCCTCTTTGGTAAAATAGTCAAAGAAAGATGTCATCACAAAATAAATGCAATAAGGGTGAAAAAATCAAAGCTGTGAAATAAACATACCTCTCTGAGTTTTGTAGGAATTTTCTCCATTTTCTTTTTGTCTTTGGTTTCCTGTCGAGCAGAAACACAGACGTCAAGTAAATAACTTTTTCTAGTAATGACAGGACTCAGAAGTCTATTTTAGTCTGTTAATAATTTAGTCTGTAAATAAAAGGAAGCTCACCGCATTAGAAGTAATTTTTCTTCCAGAGAACAAAATAAACCACAGTTATGCCCACACACAACACTAATACAACAGAAATCCCAACAGCTGCAGCCACATCTATATTTTTTTCTCCACACTCTGCATCAGTTGAAGTTGTTCCTTCTTTAACCAGCCAAAGGTTTAGCTCCTCACACCTGGAATCACACAGAGATCCATTTACATAAATTCATCTGATCAAACAAGTTCACTCCTGGTGAATAATCTAGATGTGTCTATAGATCTATAGATTCTCTTACTGTGTGTGTGGCTGACAGAGTGTTAATGAACCATTAGAAAATGTTCCTCTGCTGCATTCAGAGCATTCAGTGTCTGACAGCGACGTTCCTGTGAGAATGAAGAATGATTTCAATCAGCATTAACACTGATTATATGTAGAAGAGATATGAATAAATAATATATTATGATTTAGAATAAAAAATGTAAATATAAAACCAGGGTTGTTTTAAAAATGTTACCTTTCTTGCTAATATATTGTCCAGGTTTACAGCTGCTGTGCTTTTTTGCAGCATTACAGCTGCCTTCAATAACATCAGTACAGAAATATCCTTCCAGAGCTTCACAAACTGTATCTGATGATCGTGAACATTTGATTTTTAGCCTCAGACCAGAACCTGCCAACATAGAACAAAATTATCATGTTAGAAAACAATGATTTTTTTTGCTTGGAATAAAAAACAATGTCTGGGGAAGCATATTTATTTAAGAGGGAAAAAAATGGCAAAAAATAAATCTGAAATTAAATTATGAAAATGACTATTTATTTTTGTTGTATCTATGTATTTTTATTATTTTTCCCCTTTGTTGTGCATGTACACAGTCTCCATTAATTCCCACATTTATTTGATTTATTTCTAGATTTCCGTCTCTGTTTGTTAATGAGGTTGGTGGTTCTAATAATTGTCTTCAGCATGATTGGTTAAATGGGAGAATCAGACAGAAACTATTTATGCATGGATAAATTATAGTGGATACGATGGAAAACAGGATTTAAAAGGTTACCAGAAAGGAAGCCTGTATTAATTAGCGGAATCAAAATACAAATAATATAATTTGTCTATGGATTTTATTTAACTTAACAGAGGCCGATGTGAGACCTTATATGCAGCCTGTTGGTTCATTTTTCTAAAATCTCTGTCCTCCTCGGCTCAGCTCAGCCTCTCTAAGGAGTAGCAGCAAAACACTGAGGCAGAGCGGTCAGAGCCTTCAGCATCAGCAGCTGAGAAGCAAGTAGAGACACAGCAGGTGAAAGATGATGAACAGTAGAGCAGGAGGAGAAGGTTCAGTTCCAGGTTTTCTCTGAGGCCATGATGTGATGGTCTGTTAGGATTTATTCAGACATCCTTCTGCTCTGCATCCATGTATGAATCGTTTGCTTCTGTCTGACCCTCCCAGTTAACCAATCATGCTAAAGACGAAATATTAGAACCACAGAGACAGAAATGTGGAAATAAAAATAAATAGAAGTAGAAATAAATGAAGGAACAAAAAAATAGTTTCAAAAGGGAAAAAAAACAAAACAAAATAAATACATAGAGAAATACAAGCAAAGCAAAAAACAAGAATTAGCCTTTTTTATGACCACACTATATTTATTTTTGTATTTATTTTAGTTTTATAAAATTTTATGTGTATTTATATATATAATGGTGCATACTCTTTACCTGTTCATTTATACATTCATATGTGTATTTATTCATTTTCACATTATTTTTTTGTCATTTTTTTCCCTTAATCAAGATCTTTCAAGGAAAAAAAAAAACTTCAGTGATACTGAGGAATAAAATGAGACATTTCACCTTCATCACATCTCTTGCATGGGTTGCAATGCTTTTTCCCAGTAGGAGTCTCCATATATGTTCCATCAGCACAGCGTAGACAGGATGTATCTCTGAACTCAGTACAGTCTGTTTTCACTCGATTCCCTGTTAGAAAAGGAAAATAACAATCGCAATTCTGGAATTTCATCTTTAATTGCAAAGACATATAAATGAGGCAAAAGATCCAAAGCTCATCACAATAAAGATTTAGCAAGAAAATCTGTATTTGGTCACAAGCAGTAAAATCCCAAAAAGGCAAAATAAAGATCAAATTGATAAGGCTGTTTAAAATAACACTGAGTGTTAGTCAGACATTAAGGAGTGCTGAGAGCAGATTATGACCTTAAGGATTAACAAGATCATATAAATATGCTTCCTGTGGTTCCTTAACTTAATGACCCTCATAATTACAAAGAGCCACACTAAAAAACCACGTGACTAACAAGGTTTATTCTAAACTAAGAAAATCTGAAGTTTTAGCTGTGAACTATGGCTGTTTTTTTTTTAAGGTAACCCTCTGACATCTACAAATTATGCAGCCTCAATATTATGGGCCAAATAACAACCCTTATAATGAGATGTTTGGTAAAAACAACATTCCTGTGAGCAAATTATTAATTAGCACCCTGGTAGTGTCACGGTAACAGGGTATTAAGTCACATACTTGATTTCAAAATCAAAAGCGACACTACACTAATCTATAGATTAGTCAAATTTAACAGAAGTGCAAAATTAATCAAGGTAAAAAAAAAACTGCTTCTAAGAATGCAAATTAATATGTAAGTCAAATAATTTCTGACAATAAATATCTATTTGGTAAAAATATATAAATATAAACTACAACTTTAAAAAATGATGTCAGTTTGTGCTTCAATCACTTCTTGATTAACTTAACTTAAAATATCAGCTCAAATTTTTTTGACTGAAACAGAAACAACTAGAGAAGTGCAGACCTTCATCAAGCAGCAAATTCTGACCCTAATTGTGAATTACACCGATAGCTAAACATGATCACACATGATCTGGATCATTATCTAGTTTAATGGATGTTTCTTGGCATGAGGAACACCTCTGGGAAAACATTTAAATAAAATCTATTTATGACTTATTCTGGTTTGAAAACATTAAAATTGCTTTAAATTACTTTAAAACGCGTTTAAACTAATTTGACAAAATAAAGCGTAAGAAATACTTTTTAGATCTAAAATACAGCCTTTGGTGGTATATACTTATTTAACATGTTAAGTAAGGTTGTGATTGTGGTTATTATTATGAACTACCAAAAATTTAGGCTCTTGAAAAATATTAACTTCTTCAAGGAGTCTTCTTTCTGGGCGAGGACCTCAAACTGATGGTGAGATGGGCGGGGACCTAATTATATATATTGTATGAAATAGTGTTCTATTAAACTGGTTCTATAGTCACTCTATAACAGATGGAGTAATGTAATGAAAGTAATTTCTCCCTGGGATTATTAAAGTTTTTCTGATTCCTGGTTTGATTCGGACAGGTGTCGTGAATTAAATGGTGTCGGTTTGAAAGAGCTCCTGTGTGTAAGCTGAATGTGTGCATTGATGACTGAAAGACATCTTCTGCCTCATTTATCTGTTTTACTACAGTCTGTAAAATTCATGTTAATGTGTATTTAAAGACATTTCAATTAGTGGAAAAATTGCAGGGGATTATAAAAAAAATTCTAATCAACAAAACTTTGCGACCCCTATGCAATACCCCCATGGACCCCCTAGGGTTCTGGGACCCCCTGTTGAACCTCCGGCTTTAAAATTACAGTCTACATATTCTGTATATAAAGAGTTTACATATTTTAGAAGGACAGCTAGAGTAAATCAAGGCCTCAGGTGTGATTCTCAAATCAACTGGAAGCCTAGCAGCATAGAAGAATACTAAAACTGAGAAGTATATGATTAAATAAAGAAGAAAGGAAAAAAGCAGAAATAGTTTTATCTTGTTGAGTCTTACCAGCAGGGGTACACAGGGCAGCATTTGTTTGCTATGTTACATACTCTGTAATGTGACATGTCAGGTCAGTGACAATCATATACTGAAATAAAATCACCTGTGAAGAAAATTTATTTAACACTTTTAGTAAATTCAGCAGTAGAAATTAACAGACATATTTTCAGATAAAAATTAATCAATCTTTTATAAGAAGTGAAGAAATGTGTAAAGTTACATTAGCCCTGCCCTTCTCCTGTGACATGATTCCCATCATCACTTCTTATGCATCAATTAAAAAACTCAAGACAAAGGAGAAACATAATAAAAGTGCTAGGAGAAACGTAATAAAAGTGCATTTCATAGTAGGACCTCCTGTGATGCTCACCTTAAGACAAAGATCTACTGCATGGTAACAGAGGAGGTAATAATAGTATCAACAAAAATATACAATATGAATAGTGATTATTATTCTACAATATCCATCATTAATCTTTTCTTTACATTCTTTGTTTTAACCTGTTTGAGCAACAAGTTTAACAAGTCTCCAATAATGTTTCTAGTAACCCTTCCTCAACTATAACCAAGCCCACAACTTCAAACATCTGTTTAATGCTGCAGCTGCAAACGCAAAATAAAAATTAAATAAAGTTAGACTTTCATTCTTGACCCAGCTCTGATCGACGACTACCGTGAGTCTCTGCCATCTACTTCCTTTGGACCACCAGGAGGCGGTCGTTGAGGGGGGGTACTGTTGGGATCTGGAGGTCTGTCCACTTTCTCCACCAGAGGGCGTACGAGATCTCCTGGAGCCGGAGCTGATTGCACCACCTATCGCTCGTCTGCTCATCAAGAGATCTGTATTTAAGAAGGCAGAAGACTTCTCTCCAGTGCCAGAGTGTTTGCCAGTAACGGTTAACAAGCCTGAGCCAACCTGCCTGTCTGAACCTCTGGCTCCCTGAAAGCCTGAACCTGACCTGATCTGTTTTCTCCTCTTTGCTTCCTAGATTGAACCTGCCTGAAACCTGAAACCTGAAGAGTTTCTCTGTCAGAAACCAACTGTCAGTTCTCTGAAGAACCCTGGAGAATAATTCACTGTCTTAGATCTGCCTGCTGGCTCTCCCGGAAAGAAGCTGGAAGGGGAAAAACTCAAACCTCAAACCAAGCTGCTGCCTCACGCCCCTAGCCCTCAGCCTGCCGACAGCCCTCCTGGACCCTCAAGGTTCCCCTCTGCTGCTCTGCTCTGCTCCAGCCAGAACAGGTACAGCCCTGCACACCCTCACCCCTGCAAATTACCTGGACCTCCACTAACTCCTCTGTCCCTCTCTGGCCACGCGTGACCAGTCCTGGATCTGATAACTCTGTGTGCATTTCAGAACCCACTCGTGACCAGACAAATTCCCTTCTGGATCTGTTCATTCATTGTGCTTAAACATTTCAATAAATCTTTGAACTTTTCTCCTGCCTCTGAGTGTTCTGCATGAGGGTTAGGCACCTTAAGCCAAACATGACAGAACACTCTGGCCAACAGACAAACCCAGTGGAATCACTCAGGAGGATGTTGGAGCAACAGCAAGCTCTGATTCAGAGCCACGACACCGCCCTCCGTGAGTTAAACACACGTCATGAACAAACTAACAGCTCATTACAGGAAATATGCCGGTTATCTGGCCTGTTGCTACACCTGGAACGAAGACCGTTCAACTTCACGGTTCAAGAAACAAATCGCTCTACTCAGGTCATAATTTTACCCGGTCCGTTGTTTCCTCTGAGTTCCGCCCTTCACTTCCTGATAAGTTTTTTGGCAATCCAAGTAAGTGTACTGGGATTTTTGTTGCAATGTAAACTCATTTTTTAACATTCCCCGTCCAGTTTCCCTAATGACAAGAGGAAAATAGCCTTTATTCTGTCTCAATTGTCCGGAAAAGCCCTCGAATGGGCGGAAGCCAAATTTGCTTCTGAATCTAGTCCCTTTGAGTTTTCATTGGCTCAATTTATCCAAGAGTTCTTGCAAGTTTTCAACCAAGACACTGATAAGTCCACCGAATCTCGGGGTCTTTTGGAATTAAAACAGGGAAGTTCAGAACTGTTGCCGACGTTTTCAATCGATTTACGGGTTAAAGCTGCAGCCTTCTCGGATGGACCTGATTCTGTCTGCTCAAAAGCGCTTATTTTCATGCTCTGGACAAATCTATTAAAGATGACCCTGGCCACTCTCGATGAGCCAGCAACCTTGGAAGAGCTGGATTAAGTTAACAATCCGGTTCCGTAACAGACTGATCGCAGCCAGATTTAAGTCCAGATTTAGAAGCCATGTTTTTTCTGTTTCTGCCCCAGCAGCTAAGACTAATGACACTACTTTTCCCTCAGTGCCCTCTGACGCTGAGTCCAGATCTAAGAGCCGAAATCCACCTGTATCTGTCCCTGTATCTAAGACTCATTACGTCTCTCCCTCCACAGAATCCTCAGAAGTAGAGCCTGATGCAGATCGGTCATACCAGGCTCACAACCGAGGAGAGGCAAAGGAGATTTAGCGGGGAACCTTTGCATGTACTGTGTCAGAACCTGGTCACTTTGTTTCTACCTGCCCACGTAAACTAAAAGCCGGGGTCCGCCAGAGGAAATGAGGAGTTTGGCGGACCATCTTCAAACTGAGAAATCTCCTCGCCTGCTGTTACCTGCCACTCTATTTCTCTCGGATCAATCCCTCACGCTTTCAGCATTAACAGACTCTGGTTGTGAGAAAAATCTAATAGACTCCAGTCTGGTTCTGATTGAATATAGAAACCACCCCATTGAATAAACCTCTGAGAGTCTCAGCCCTCGACGGTAAAAGATTACCTCAGGTCACACACCAAACTAAGCCGCTCGAACTGTTAATCTCCGGCAATCACAGAGAAACAATATCCTTCTTCGTGTTTCGAACAGCCAGTTCATCCATAGTCCTTGGTTTTGAGTGGCTTCAACATCATAACCCACACATCAATTGGTACAAAAGACATGTTGAGTCCTGGTCTGCATCCCGCCATATTTCCTGTCTCCACTCCACCACACCTTCGACTCAGTCTCCGGCCAGTCGTCAGGAGACTGACACGCGCTCTTTCTTTCATAGTGCACCTCCTGATTTGTCACACCTTGCACCAGTTTTCAGTACATTTGGTTCTCATCCTCTTTCTCTTCCCCGCATAGACCTTATGACTGTGCAATTGATCTGTTACCTGGAGCTCCCCTCCCTAACAGTCGACTCTATAATATCTCCAAGCCCATTAGAGAGAGAGACCATGGAGAAGTATTTCAATGATTCTTTAGCCGCCGGTATAATTCGGCCTTCCTCATCTCCTCTCGGGGCCGGTTTCCTCTTTGTGGGAAAGAAGGATGGAACTCTGAGACCTTGTATTGATTACAGAGGTCTTAATAAAATAACAGTTAAGAACAAATACCCTTTACCCCTGTTAGCGTCTGCCTTTGAACCCGTCCAGGGAGCTACTATTTTCACCAAGTTGGACTTAAGAAAGGCCTATCATCTCATCAGAATCAGAGAAGGAGACGAATGGAAGACTGCATTTAAAACTCCTCTAGGGCAATTTGAGTATTTAGTTATGCCTTTTGGTTTGACCAAAGCCCCTGCCTGTTTCCAGGCCCTAGTCAACGATGTTCTGAGAGATTTTTTAAATGTCTTCATTTTGTCTATATCGACAACATTCAGATCTACTCCAAAAACATGTCTGAACACAAGAAGCACGTCCGTTTGGTTCTTCAAAGACTCCTTGAAAACAAGCTGTTTGTCAAAGCTGAGAAGTGTGAGTTTCACCGTCCTTCTGTCACCTTTCTAGGTTTTGTGCTCGAGGGCGGGCAGGTGAAAGCCGTCTGAGGACAAGATCAAGGCGGTTCTGGACTGGCCCACTCCCGAGAACCGTAAACAACTACAAAGGTTTCTGGGGTTTGCAAACTTTTACAGAAGGTTCATCCGAAATTACAGCCAGACAGCTCAGCCTCTGACTGCCCTTACATCTGTTAAAAGGACTTTTCACTGGTCTGCGGAGGCTGAGGCTGCATTTAAGAAACTCAAGGCCCTGTTCTCTAGTACACCCATCCTCGTCCACCCTGACCCCTCCAAGCAGTTCATATTGGAGGTGGATGCTTCTGATTCTGGGGTGGGGGCTGTCTTGTCCCAAGTATCTGATTCTGACCAAAGAGCTCATCCATGCGCATTTTTCTCCCGCAGACTTTCGCCCGCGGAGCAAAATTACGATGTCGGAGACAGAGAACTCCTCGCAATTAAACTGGTTCTGGAAGAATGGCGGCTTTGGCTGGAGGGCGCAGAGCATCCCGTTCTGGTATGGACAGATCACAAAAACTTATCTTACATTCAATCTGCAAAATGATCCAATCCCCGTCAGTCCCGTTGGTCCCTGTTTTTCTCACGTTTTAACCTGATTATCTCCTACCGGCCTGGTTCCAAGAACATCAAACCTGACTCTCTTTCACGCCTCTATTCTCCTGACAAACCTGAAACTCCTGATACCATTCTCCCTGCCAGCTGTACGGTGGCTACCTGTCTCCTGGGAAATATCTGATCTGGTAAAACTGGCCCAAGCTTTTGAACCCGACCCAGGTAACGGTCCACCCAACAAGACATATGTTCCCTCTTCCGTCAGGTCCCGTCTCATCCACTGGATGCATTCAGCAAAATTTTCTGCTCACCCCGGTGTAAGCAGAACCATAGCCCTGATCTCTCGCCGTTTCTGGTGGCCATCCCTCCACAAAGATACTAAGGACTATGTTCTAGCCTGTCCCATCTCCGCTCGTAACAAACCCTCACACCAGCCTCCTTCTGGCCTTCTCCATCCGCTACCTGTTCCATCTCGCCCCTGGTCCCACATCGCCGTAGATTTTGTAACCGGTTTGCCCAAGCATCCAGGGTATGACCACCATCTTCACAATAATAGACCGATTCTCATAAAGCCTGCCATCTTGTTGGCCTCAGGAAACTTTGAATGGAATCGCCTTCCAGACAGCACAACTACTAGTAAAGCACGTTTTCAAACTCCATGGTATTCCCCAGGAGATTTTGTCGGACAGAGGGCCTCAATTCACCGCACAGGTCAATGGAAATGTGACTTCTTTTCTGCTCTTGAGTCTAACATCTCTCTGACATCAGGTTATCATCCACACAACCAATGGTCAAACAGAACGTCTAAAACTGGAACTTGAATCAACCCCTCCAATGCTTCACTTCTACCAACCCGATCTACTAGAAAGCCAATACCTTCACGATTGGTGAAGAGTACGCACACAACTCCCACACATCTTCTGCAGCTTGGTCTGTCCCCTTTTGAAATCTTCTCTAGGATATCAGCCACCCTTGTTCCCCTGCCGATGAAAAGGAAATCTCTGTTCCATCAGTTCAAGCACCACATCCGCCGTTGTCATAAGTATCTGGAAGAAGACACAATATCTGGCTCTGAACCGGACATCTGCCCAAAACAAGAGATTTGCTGACCGCAAACGACGCCCTGCTTCCCACCTACACACCCAGACAACAGGTTAAGCTCTCCACTCATGACATCCCTCTCAAATCCATGTCCCGTAAACTCTCTCCCAGGTTCATCGGGTCCTTACAAAATCGAAGTCCATTATCAACCCGTCTGCCGCCCCGCCTGTATCTGCCATCCTCACTGCAGGATCCATTCTACATTCCACGTCTCTCAAATCAAACCTGTCTCCTGACCAGCCTCTTGTTCTCCTCCGTCCGACTCCCCTCCAACCGGCCCGGACATTGATGTTTCACTGGATTGCCTTCACCATCCGGGCCGGATCGTAGACTCCCCGCCGGGCAGGGGCCGCCGCTGGCAGTACCTGGTTGACTGGAAGGGCTACCGTCCGGAGAATCGGCACTTCTTGTTCCTGGATCTTTCATTCTGACCCCGCTCTGATCAATGAATCGCGTGAACATTCTGCCATCTACTTCCTTTGCGACCCGCCAGGGTTTTTCTGTCGCAGAAGTTGGGTACTATTTCAAGAGTTGGGATCTGGAGGAGGTCTGTCCACTTTCTCCTCCAGAGGGCGCATTTGGATCTCCTGGAGCCGGAGCTGATTGCCACCACCTGGTCGCCGTCTGCTCATCAGGAGATCCGTATGGCGAGGAGGCCCCAGAGGACTTCTTTCCAGTGCCAGAGTGCTTTTGCCAATGCAATGGTTATAGCAAGCTTCCTGAGCCAACCTGCCTGTCTGAACCTCTGACTCCCTGAAAGCCTGAATCTGACCCTGATCTTCAGAAAGTTTTTCCTCTTTGCTTCCTGCCTGGAAGAGTGCCTGGAAACCCTGAAGAGTTTCTCTGTCAGAAATCTGCCTGTCCTGTTCTCTGAAGAACCCTGGAGAATTATTCCTGTCTAAAGATCTGCCTGCCCACTCTCAGAAGAAACTGGAAGGAAAACTCAAATCTGTTATCTGCCAACACTCAAACCAAGCTCTGCCTCTGCCTAGCCCTCAGCCTGCCGACAGCCTCTGGACCCTCAAGGTTCCCCCCTCAGCCGCTCAGCTAAACTCCTGTAAAGGTACAGCCCTGCACACTCTCATCCTGCAAATTACCTGGGCCTCCATTAACCCCTCTGTCCCCCCTCTGCAGTGAACCCACTCGTGACCAGTCCTGGATCTGATAACTCTGTGTGCTTTTCAGAACCCACTCGTGACCAGACAAATTCCCCTCTGGATCTGTTCATTCATTGTGCTTAAACATTTCAATAAATCTTTGAACTTTTCTCCTGCCTCTGAGTGTTCTGCATGAGGGTTAGGCACCTTAAGCCAAACATGACAGAACACTCTGGCCAACAGACAAACCCAGTGGAATCACTCAGGAGGATGTTGGAGCAACAGCAAGCTCTGATTCAGAGCCACGAGTGTTCTGCATGTGGGTTAGGCACCTTAAGCCAAACATGACAGTTTATTTATCAACTCATCCATATTTTCAACAGATCTGTCATCCAGAGCTATGGGACCCCTCATAGCTCTGCTTCCCGTGGTCTATTCACTATAAAAAAAAAAATTGAGATTAGTGTAACATGCTTATTTACCAGTAGATAGATGGTTGTTATATTGTTTACTCGGAGGTTCATTTTTTTAAAGGCCTGCAGGATTTTCTGTAATGGCAGACACCATCTCGCTGACATTGAAGGAAGGAATCTTATCAGCGACTGGAAGTGAACACCTGGAAATGAAAGAAAATCATAAATCAAACTGACATCTTCATTTCACTAAACTATCTATCTATCTATCTATCTATCTATCTATCTATCTATCTATCTATCTATCTATCTATCTATCTATCTATCTATCTATCTATCTATGTCTGTAACATTTTGTATTTAAGATGTATAAAAAAAAACAAAAAACAATTTGGTCTGTCAATATCCAGAACTCCATCCATCCATCCATTATTTGACACGCTTGTCCAGAGTGGGGTCACGAGGGGTGCTGATGTCTATCTCCAGCAGTCAATGGATTAGAAGCGGGTTCCACCCTGGACAGGTCGCCAGTCCATCGAAGGGCAACACAGAGACACACAACCATTCATACACACACTCACACCTAAGGAGAATTTAGAAAAGCCAATTAACCTAATAGTCATGTTTTTGGACTGTGGGAGGAAGCCGGACAACATATTCTCATTATCAGTTCGTATGAAATTGTACGAAAAGTTATGCACAGTATTTCGTACGTTTTTGACATTTTTCCTCGAAAATACAGATCAGTGCGCAGCCAGACAGACGAAAAAAGCAGATCCGTGGACGGACGTAAAACTGGGAACAACAGTGCAATAATTACTTCTTCAGGTCTCTAACTAGGTTGCTTGCTGTTTTGTATCTTAGGGTTAGGGTTAATTGTATGTTAAATTCTATGTTATTTATGGTGCGTAAGATGCACATGCGCAAGGATATCTTGTCTCAAGGCAAGACGTAAAAATACAACGAAATGCGACGAAAAAAACGTCAAAAACGTACGATATTACTGTGGATAACTTTTCGTACGATTTCGTACGAACTGATAATGAGAATACACTGAGCCAGAGTACCCGGAGAGAACCCACGCATGCTCAGGGAGAACATGCAAACTTATTTGCAGCCCTAATACATACTTTTTTCCCACGACAGCCCTAATAAGACACGGTGTATGTTTTAGGTCTCAAGAGTTACTCTAGATCAGGCATCCCCAACCTCGGTCCNAAAATCCTCCTCCTGAGGAAAATACAAGGATGTTTATTATGGCTGTATTATCAAAAGGTGTATTGACATTACTCTAGATCAGGCATTCCCAACCTCGGTCCTTGAAGCTGTCCTGCAGGTTATAGAGGTTTGATTGCTCCAGCACAGCTGGTATTAATTGTAAGATGATGATTTTAATTGCTTTTGGTCTACTGCAATCATTATAATCAGCTGTGCTAAAGCAGGGAAACCTCTAAAACCTGCAGGACAGGGGGCCTCGAGGACCGAGGTTGGGGATGCCTGATCTAGATCATTACAGTGTTTAGCTCCTCGTTAAAGATTAAAAAAAAGCAAAGTTCAGACATTTAAAAAGGTTCAACCTGGATAGTTTTTTATAGGTTTTCAGACCTTTATTTTCTCCCCACGAATCGTGATTTTCCAGCTCTTCTTTAAGTCTCCTCTTCATTTAAGGCAGCATCTAACTGTTCCTGTCCTCTAAAATGTCGCCTTGTCAATTTTAAGGAAATAGACTTTAGAAAAACAACCTGCTCTGTGAAAAAATAAGAGACACTTAGATCTACAGGATAGATTCTAGACCCAACATCTATCAACCTCAAACTGCTGATCTGACACTTTCTGATCTGTTTCTATAATATTATTTTACTAAATGCGAAGGTTGATTATTTAAGTTTTATATTTTAAGTTTCATATTTCTGTACTTACCAGAGACGTGGCTCTGCATCACCAGCTTTTCATGAATTATACCTGAGGTTTATATTTTAAAATAGATTTTAATTAATTGAAAGGATTGATCGTATTTTAAGCTGTCAGAGAAATAACTTTTTATTTTACCTGATTGGAGAAAACGGAAGTGCAGACTAAAGGTCATGTGGGCAAGATCGCAGTTGTTCTACCTCCCACTCAAAAGTGAAGTCTAATGAAATAAAGTTCTTTTTTAGAAATAAATAAACCCTGAACGGTACAGAGAGATCAGATCACACCTTAACCGGACCGAGGCAAAGGTGGATATTGGATATTCAAGCTCCGCGTTGTCAGCGGGATCAAGCTCATGGTTGATCCCATTGATGGACTGAGATTTCGGCCAGCGTCTCTCAGCTGCTCCCTCCTCCTGCTGTGGTGCAGTTAGGGACAGAAAACTAATTTTTGTTCCAAGCAGGCTTGTACGTTTATCGTGCGCACGAAATCCTTATTAATAATATTAATATCATTCCTGGACAACTGGGTAAGCAAATCGAGCACGCCTTCTCTCAGGTCTAAGGCGCGCTCGATTTGCTTACCCAGTCGGTCTCCGTCAGTCACGTGACATTTGTTGCTAAGACTAAGGTGACCAGATTTCTGGAATCAAATCTGGGGACATTTCTTGCTCTTGGATAAAAATCAATACATCTTTTTCCAGAAATTACAAAAGTCAGTAATGTTTCATATATTTTACATATTTATTAATATTTAAACAACAAATATCAAATTATAAAGCTTCAGGAATGTGCCTTTCAAACGTTTAGTGTATCCTAAGATTAATAACATGAATAGTGTTATTAGTAGAAAACTAGAACTGTGTCTCTGGGTTGGGGGTCAAAGTGGTGGGGGTGGGGCCGAGGAGGGTCAAGGGATTCATTAGCAGGGCTTTTCCAATTTTGTTGGGCTAAAAGAGCTCTGCTGCCCTAAGGGGGAGAGTGACATGAGGAAAAGAAATTTAGAAAAGTAAATACAAATATTTATTCGGCGCCTGTGGCTGTCTGTTGTTTTGTATACACAGAGTTCTTACCTCTTCAGTGTGTGTGCAAATAAATACTTCCTATATTATTCTTGCTTTACATCTACTGTACATACCTATATAGTTGAAATATTTTTTTTTCTTCACATTAACATAAAAAAAAAAAAAAAACAAGTAGTAGTCAAGCCTGCAGGTAAAGGTTCAGATATGTTTCTTATTGTCACCTAGCCACATCAGGGGCCTGTGTGTCTCAAAGTAGCAGGTTCATTTTTCCCTAACCTGAGTATACAGCCACTCTGTGTTCCACAGCATACTTTTGCAATAATTACATCACTCAATATGGTTTATCACTCAAATCATGTCAACGCTTTTTATCACTTGAACTTTTATTAATACATATTATACATTTAAATGTTTGAAACAGAAATATTAACTGAACAGGGTCCGAGGCAGTGGCCCTGGTAATTTGGGTAAAATAATATAAGAGAAGAAGCAAGTAAAAAGCAAAAATAAATCTTTTTAAATGTCTTAAACAAGTTTAACCATTGAACAGCAGAATAGGCTTAACATCATCAACACACAATGTATATAATCCAAGAATATCCATATATATCATTTTTATAAACCAACAAGTAATAACATATACATATATATATATAATTTCCCAATGGGTACCCCATTATAATTTCTCCAAATGTGACACTTCTTGAAAAGAGCCATCTGGTCATTCAGTCTTGTCTGTTTCTTCCCTCTCTCCACCTTCATACTTTTGTTTCTAGCCCTCTTTCTGGATCTCTGCCTGCTCTCTGCTTTTGCATCACTCCCTCAAAGTACCCTTTTTTCTCCCTTCTTTAGCCAACTGTTTTTCTTGTATCACTGTAGAGTTCCTAAGCTTCCTCCTCTCCATTCAATCTCCTTTCTGTCTTTCTATCTTCTTCCCTCACCTCCAGCATCAATCTTACATTATTCTAAAACAGTACATTATATAATCAAAAAATCACCTCCCAAAAAAATTAGATGTGCAACATGAAAACTTATTATTATTAATATCTCACCCGAAATACTAAAATGCTAATTACTACACACATTATTATTAGGTGTGTAAAAGCAAAAACCATATAATAAATGAACATTAAACAGGTGGGAGCATTATTCCTCCTTCCTCCATCATTCCCCCCAGATCATAGATCTTGTCTATCTTCAGTTCTCCTCCTCCCTCTGTTACTGACTCCTATTTTTCTCGCCAAGGAACTTCTTTTCATATATATAATCCAAACTGAGCAAGCAGTAAAAGCACACAGTAAAACTGGAAGTCTATGCTCATAAATCACAGCCATATAAATCATCGCAAAAACAAATTGAAATAACTCTACTTATAATAACTATCTGAAATATAAACTAAAGGTCACCTATCCATTCTAAAACATCTTTATACAAAACCAAGGGGCGAGGTTTGATTTTAACTTTGGTAGGACACTATTACAGGTGTCATTGGTGCTATGCAATATGCACCCTTTTTTTATGCTCGCCACATGTGAGCATCCGCACTGATAAGAGGAATTCAATGTTAAAAGAGAAAAGCATAATTTTGCTACATTAATAAAATTAACAAAAGCACTACACTCATTAGATGCTGTTTTCAATGTTTGAAGCATTAATTGATTATTTCCCAATAATCGGGCCCAACCAATTTAATAATTGATTCATCATTAACTGGAGTATAAAGACTCTAAAACATAACATAAAATGTAAAATGTGTCTTTTTCCAAACAGAGCAACCCACTTAGATCAGTAATTATACCAAAAATTTAAAACTACAATACATATATATAATCAAAATTCTCCATCCAGAACTCCTCATGGTGGAAATTATTTTAGTATCACCTGGTTTATTTAGACATCACCTGAAGCACTGAATACCAGCGGCTGCTTTAAACACCTGCCCTGCATCATTATTACTGGATATCTGTGTTTCCTATAGTCATATAATGTATAAATTTTGTTTTTAATAGTAAGGATTAAATGTAACACAACCTTTTATCATTGTCTCCACTTAGGCCCGCTTGCTGTCGGGCTGTATAATCCATATGTATGTTTTCTTACCCCAGTGGCATCATCTACAAGCCACAACCACTGAGAATGAGCTGGATTTGTTAAAATATAAAATCACTTTTAATTATAAAAAGACAATATACAACATCATAACATGCACCATAATTTAATAATATCCAAAATAAACAGTCAGATTCAACATTTTCTGAACATTAATGTTGTACCTAATTTACTTATAGACTGTGTGGAAAGCTATGTAAGATAAAATCAATGTTAATATTCTTCATCTGTTTGTTCTTCTCTTTATCCTATTTCTAGAAGTATAAATAGTCAATTAAATTATTATTATTATTTGGAACCTAATTGTAACACTGAAGCATTAAACAGCAGATGTTTAGCGCCATTTCTTGTTGTTTCACTCTATAAAGGAAGTAGCACCTGCCTAATAATTATACCTGAACTTCTTCAAGAGTCATCAAAAAATGAAACCAATGGCAACAACTAAATATTGGTAAAACCGTCACATTTCTTTTAGGTGAAATGTAGCTAAGAATCAGAAATGTTGATGGCTTACAGCCTTTATTGCCCATTTTGTGTGTCTTCAGAACTCTAACGATGGGAATGACTGGGTTTTATAAAAGAAAAAAAAAAAAAAAAGGTTTTTGTTTTTTAGTGTACATGGTATTCATTTTTTTTATTGGGACTAGTTTCATAGTCTAATATTAATTGTAGTAACCGCTGGATTCTAGTGTGAATAAATTTTCAATGTTGTGCTCCAAGCACAGCGGACTAGAAAACAGCCAATCAGAAAGAGAGAAGGCGGGACCTAAGGCAGAACAGCCAATGAGAGTGGAGTTAAACAGCGCAGCACAGTTCAATGCGCTGCTAGGTGAAAGGGACAGGAGAGACCAGGCAGAGGAGCTGCGAGAGGAAAAGAGCCACTGCTGTAAATTATAAACATGTTGCTCACATCCAATTATTGGTCGGGACAATTAGGACGGTTCAAAACTTTGGTAGGGACATGTCCCTATGGTCCCTATGCAAACCTACGCCCATGATACAAACCCTTGTTGATCCCTGGAGAACCAGCGTACCAGATTAGCGCCTTACAAGGAGTTTTCAATCATTTTGCTACATTTTAACCCAGCGTCTTTTACTCATGCTCAACTCGTGGTCTTGTCTTACTTTTTATTATTGTTTTAACCTGGACACAAACCAAACATTTATCACAAGATCAGCCCGATCAGAATAAAATAAATTGATTAACACACTTACCATCACTCAGCGTAGCTCCCCATCAGTTGCCACAGGTTGTAAAAAACGAACTTCCACTTCTTCTTCTTCTTCTGTTTTAAAAGTGATGCGCTCTTCTTCTTTTTTGTGTTTTAATGGCAGCTAACATCCAAAAGGATAATTTACCGCCCTTCTAGTGGTGCGCTCTGTTCCTTATCTTTATGTTATCAGCAGCGCAACCAGCTACCGTAATACCTATTTTTGCGCGCAACAGCTCTACCGTAATAACAGTCTACACGCAACATTTTTCGCCTCGGTAAAATCGGGGACATTTCCGGGGACAGCTTTAGCCGGGGACAGGTGGTCCAAAACGGGGACAGTCCCCGGAAATCGGGGACGTCTGGTCACCCTAGCTAAGACGCCATTTTAGGTGGAAAAGGCGTAGTGTAAACAACCGTAGCATAGCTAAACGAAGGACTAAAGGCCCGTTTACATAGCAGCCTGTCCAAGATAAGTAATTACAGTTAACATAAGCCTGAAAACAGGGGCGGATTTATTGATATTATTAATAAGTATTTTGTGCGCACGTTAAACTTATTGCGTGGCCACGAAGTAGTATTTCGTGCGCACGTTATACTTATTGCGTGGCCGCGAAATACTACTTCCTGCGCACGAAATACTACTTCGTGGCCACAATTAAACATTTTTTTTGACCATGTCATCAGAGGGGCTCCGTAGGCTTGAGAAATTAAAATTAATAAATTCCTTATCTTGTGGTCAGGTATTATGAAACTAATCTAAAAGCAAGTTAATATAACATATGTAAGGCACACTTGTTTTTATTCCATTATAAGCCATTTTAACATTTTTGAAATATTCTAGAGACAAAAATTGGGATTTTTCTTCAATAGCTTCCAGGTCATGTGACCCACTGACTCAAGGCTAAATGTACCACATAAGACTAAGGTGGTGCATTAGCGTTAAAAGCTTCTATTAAATTAAAGGAATAGTACACCCAAAACATGATTAGCCTTCATTTTCTACTCACCCCCATGCTGAACAACACTCTGGAGTACTTTTTTGATATCTCAAAGGCATCTGGAGATCTGGGAGGCTTCTTGCTGTCTGCTGACATTCAAATAATGGAGGTCTATGGTGCCCGAGACAGAAAGGTCCATAAAAGTCCACAAAAAACGTGTCAATATTCCTCCATACTGCTCGTCCAATGTATTCCAAGTGTCCTGAGTGGGTAGCGTCCAGAATTTACTCGAAACGAAGTTATTTAGAATGTTTTTAGAGCATAAACAGTAGTGTATAGGATTTCCTGAAAGCGCGCACATGCGCGCTCACGACGCTACGGAAGCCGGCAGACCAAACCAGCGAAGAACTCATGCTCTTCCTCAACACTGAAGTCCTCAGACATTTTTCTTTTGTTGTTTCTTTCTTTGCACAGGTAAACAGCACATTTCTTCTTCCACGCCGGCATTATTGGCAGAGCAGACGCTGAATGCGCACTTTCATCTGGTTTGGTCTGCCGGCTTCCGTAGCGTCGTGAACGCGCATGTGCGCGCTTTCAGGAAGTCCTATACAATACTGTTTATGCTCTAAAAACATTCTAAATGACTTCGTTTCGAGTAAATTCTGGATGCTACCCACTCAGGACACTTGGAATACATTGGACGAGCAGTATGGAGGAATATTGAAACGTTTTTGTGGACTTTTATGGACCTTTCTGCCTCGGGCGCAATGGACCTCCATTATTTGAATGTCAGCAGACAGCAAGAAGCCTCCCAGATCTCGAGATGCCTTTGAAATATCAAAAAAGTACTCCAAAGTGTTGTTCAGCATGGGGGTGAGTAGAAAATGAAGGCTAATCATGTTTTGGGTGTACTATTCCTTTAAGTCTGATGACCAGCAGATGCGAAGTTCAACCTTTGCCCAACAGCGCCCTCCAGTGGCCACCAAATATTTTACAAATTAGGAGAAGCAAACACACTCCCATTTCCTGATATTAAATGTTGTATTTCAACCCTTTTCGAGGAGATTTTTTTTACCCCTTGCATTTAGAAAGATTGATTAGAGATTCATTCCCATTAATCTACTCACATATTCTTATATCCAGTCCTGGAATCTTGAATGTTTTTCACAAACTTATACCCAGCCAGGGGAGGATCTAGGATTTTAGGAGATCAGGGGTTTAGCTCTGAAGGTGAAGATGAGAGAGTAGTCTTTCTGGTTAATCCCGTTCTAATGTAAAATGTGACAGATTACTGGATTAAAGAAATTTCTAGTATACTACATGCTAAATACATAAGAATTCCACCTTAATTTACCTACAAGTCTTTAACTGTGTTTATTCCTCTCTTCATCAACAGCACACTCTTTGGATTTGGTGGCATTTGATCATTATTTTCCAGAGTTATGAGAGAGGAATCATATATTTTAGCCAAACAGGCTCTAACCAGAGTAGGGAAAGCGTTGCACAACTGAGCAAGAAGATAAGTACATTAGAGTCTCTAGTTTGAGAAACAGATGCCTCACAGGTCCCCAACTGGCATCTTCATTAAATAGTACCCACAGTAGCCTGTTTGTGCTGTCCTCTGAAGGGAGTAGTACAACACACCGTTGTAGGAAATCTTCAATTTCTTAGCAATTTCTCACATGGAATAGCCTTCATTTCTAAGAAATCAAGCAAGAATAAACTGTCGGTTTCAGGATCAAAAGTTCTTTCTTCTGGTCATTTTGAGTGTTTAATTAACCACACGTAAATATGATCCTCCAGAAACTCAATCTGCTCAAAGGAAGGTCAGTTTTGTAGCTTTTGTAACGAGCTAAACTGTTTTCAGATGTGTGAACATGATTGCACAAGGGTTTTCTAATCATCAATTCACCTTCTGAGCCAATGAGCAAACACATTGTACCATTAGAACACTGGAGTGATAGTTGCTGGAAATGGGCCTCTATACACCTATGTAGATATTGCACCAAAAACCAGACATTTGCAGCTAGAATAGTCATTTACCACATTAACAATGTATAGAGTGTATTTCTTTAAAGTTAAGACTAGTTTAAAGTCATCTTCATTGAAAAGTAAAGTGCTTTTCCTTCAAAAATAAGGACATTTCGATTAATGTAACCCCAAACTTTTGAACGGTAGTGTATATTAATGATCAAAGAATCAAAATAAATTTATTGGGACTGGAAGAAATAAATGGTGTCACCTGAAGTCCAATATGGCCGCCAATGTTTAAGATGGTGGCTATTACGTGATGAGAAAAACATTAGTTTTCATTTTTTTTCCAAAAAGTTCTGCGATAATCTTGACTGAAAATTTGAAGAATTTCTGAGAGAAGTGTTTTTATTTCTGCTTATAATGTGATACATAGTATTCATTTAAGATGAAAAAGATAAATATTTAAAACAAACAGGTCAGTCATCCTCAAACACACATATTTTGATGAAAATGACCTCTAATGGCTGGTGTGAGACACACAGGAAGGAGAGTTTCAGTTCTGGGAGTTTGTGTTGTCAATGGAATTGGTGAGTTATTTTTCATTGGTCAGGTCTTTCAGAGACAGTAACAACTTAGATTTTCTAGCATTGTCCGCTCTTATTTCCTTCTTCTTTGCAAACGATGATGTGAAGTATATTTGATGCATAAGCGTCGTTAGACCTATTTAAGGGTGGCTTCAGTCACCCTTTCTTTGGCATTAGCCACCCTATAATTATTTTGCGATTTTAAAAAAAATATTTTTTTTTTTCTGTATTTATTTTTTCCTCATATTTTCCCAAAACAAATGCAGTAAAGCACCGAATAAAAGCCATAAAGAAGACAAGTTAATCTGAACAATCATAGGCGTAACTTCCTTAAGGACTGGTGTGGACATGTCCCCACCAATATTTTGTACCCGGATTTTGCTTTCGGTGCTGTGTATATCTGATTAAAACCCCATTCATGCTGCTCCTCAGAAAGAAACTAAAAAAAGTTCTCCCCCACAAAGCAAAGTAAAATACCAAATAGACCTCTGTAAAAGAAAAAAAAAGATTCTGTTTTTTTTTTTTTTTTTTACAGAGGTCTATTTGGTATTTTAATAGATGTAAATTGCTTGAAATGCCACGTAATGTTTCTTTTTAAATCAACAAACATATGCTAAACTGTTGTCCGTTATATAATGTTCTTATTTCATTTAAGGCCAAGCTGAATAGCCACAGTGGGGACAGGCTGAAGAGGAGGACTCCTGCAGAGACCGCAGAGGAAGATATCCAAATTAAAAGAAGAATGCTTGAGCTGATGGAGCAAACATCAAGGCGCAATCAGGAAAACATACAACAGATTAACACTAATATAGCCAACATCACAAACACCATACAAGATAGATTTTCTTTACTGAGGGAGCTGTTACTCCAGCCTCCACCTGCACGTCACCACAATAGCAACACTGCTTATGGGCACTTCCAAGGACACCAACAGTTACACTTGTACCCAAATCCACCATCCAATACAACAGCCCACTTTCACACACCAAGTCAAGCACCCCACTCAGGAAGATGTACACAAACACCCCCACAATCACAAGAACCCTCACAACATAACACACCCTCATTTTCTTACACTCGATCACTTTTTCAAGATGAATAAGTTCATCTCTTGGACAGTTATAATTTAGCACATCACTCGGGTGAATTGTTCAGTTCTTTGAAAAGAACCAAGTTATTTTGTTGTTTTGATGTTGCACAGCCTGGGTTATGTGACCCAGCTTTAACAACTGTTTCACTTTAATAAAAGCCATACTGGAGTGTGCATTTGTTTAATTTATTGAATTTAAACATTACATTCAATATATCTATATTTGTCAATATACAAGTCAAGTTGAACTTTAAAGGAGCGGTACACCCAAAACATGATTAGCCTTCATTTTTTACTCACCCCATGCTGAACAACACTCTGGAGTACTTTTTGATATCTCAAATGCATCTGGAGATCTGGGAGGCTTCTTGCTGTCTGCTGACATTCAAATAATGGAGGTCTATGGTGCCGAGAGACCGAAAGGTCCATAAAAGTCCACAAAAGCGTGTCAATATTCCTCCATACTGCTCGTCCAATGTATTCCAAGTGTACCTGAGTGGGTAGCATCAGAATTTACTCGAAACTGAAGTCATTTAGAATGTTTTTAGAGCATAAACAGTAGTGTATAGGATTTCCTGAAAGCGAGCACATGCTGGCGTTCACGCGGCGCTTCACGAGGAAGCCGACAGACCAAACCAGATGAAAGTGCGCATTCAGCGTCTGCTCTGCCAATAATGCAAGAGTAGTAGAAGAAATGTGCTGTTTACCTGTGCAAAGAAAGAAACAACGAAAAGAAAAATTTCTGAGGACTTCAGTGTTGAGGAAGAGCATGAGTTCTTTGCCGAGCTGAATGCGCTGGTTTTGGTCTGCGGCTTCCTCAAAAGGCGTGCCGTGAGCGGCGCATAAAAGCTTTCAGGAAATCCTATACACTACTGTTTATGCTCTAAAAACATTCTAAATGACTTCGTTTCGAATAAATTCTGATGCTACCCAATCAGGACACTTTGGAATACATTGGACGAGCAGTATGATGGAATATTGAACGTTTTTTGTGGAACTTTTATGGACCTTTCTGCCTCGGGCGCCATAGACCGAGGCAGACTAGTAGTCATACAAATTGTTATATACAAAGTAAATGTAGGAGCTGTTCAAAAGCTTACAAATCTTTTCCCAAAAGCAGATCTGCAAGTAAATGTCACAATGCAATTAGCATTTCCACTATCCTAGTTTTTGAGGATCAAGGTACTTCATGACAACTCTTCTCACTCTCTTTCCTTCCCCCTCATTGCAGTCAGTGACGTAGTTGTTGCTCTGTGTGGAAGGCTGAGAGTTCATCTCTCCTTGCATTGTTTCCAACACGGATACTTCGTCTATGGTCTCCTTGGTGGCCTCACAGAAATTATGAAGAACAAAGCAAGAATATATGATGTAAGGAAGGTCAGTCATATTTATGTCCATCGGCCTTCTGAGTTCAGCGAACCTAGCTTTCAGGCGGCCAAAAGCAAACTCAATAACCATACGTGCCCTACATAAACAGAGCCCAAAGTACTGCTCTTGTGGCGATGATCCACCATTGGAAAACTCCTTCATCAGATAAGGCAGAAGCGGATATGCTGGATCTCCAAGGAGGAAGATTGGTATGGGATCTTCATCATCCACAATTGGCCATTTGAGAGTAGGAATCTTGCCAGTTTTCATGAACTGATTTACCTCTGAGTTAGCAAACACGCGTGCGTCATGCACACTTCCAGGCCACTTTATAACAACGTCCATAAATTGGTACTTATAATCGCACACAGCCTGGACATTTAGGGTGTGTTCACCCTTTCTATTTATATAGTCCGTGGAGTTGACCGATGGCTGTTTTATTTCAATATGTGTGCCATCAACTGCTCCTAGGCATTGGGGCATTCCATGAGCACGCTAAAAACCGTCGACCAGTTCCGTGGCGTAATCCTCTGAAAAGGGTAGTCTGATGTACCGGGGACCAAGGTGAATGGAGATGGCCCTGCAGGTCTGCCTGACTGTGACGGAAACAGCCTACCGCGATACACCAAAGGTGTTAGCAGTCTTTCGGAGCCTACCCTCGTCACTTAAATAATAAAGTGTCATTGCGACTTTTTTCAGCGGCTCCATAGGTGCTCTCATGTTCGTTTCTTGGCATTCAATGTATGGGCGTATTTCATCGGTGAGCGTGACAACAGATTATCGTGACATGCGAAAGTTTGCCTTCCATTCATCGTCCAGAACAGCACCATTAACAAAGTTGTCCCACCAGCTACTGGTTCTGCCAGGCCTCACCAAAACCTTCGCCTGGTTGCGCCCTGGCGGGTCCATTTTCGTGGTTCAGATCAAATGAGGTGATGAACTATGTGGTAGATATTGCTCTGTTCTTCCTGGAGATATTCCAGAAGAAGAAGATTCTGTTGTAAGCCGACAGCAGGGTGAGTAGCATGAGCAGCAACCATTCAACACAATCTGGTAACGCCATTGTTGTTGTGATACTGTGTCCGGCGCATGTGTGTATTTAGAAGGCGACCCTACTGGCGCAGTATGCGTAGTAAGAAAAATCGCGACACTTTATCCATAGTGCCCGCGAGGCAGAAAGGTCCATAAAGTCCACAAAAAACGTGTCAATATTCCTCTCATACTGCTCGTCCAATGTATTCCAAGTGTCCTGAGTGGGTAGCGTCCATAATTTACTTGAAACAAAGTCATTTAGAATGCTTTTAGAGCATAAACAGTAGTGTATAGGATTTCCTAAAAGCGATGGGCTACTAAGTGAAGTTCAATGACTCTACGGAAACTGGGCGGCAGACCAGAAACCAGATGAAAATGCGCATTCAGTGTCTGCTCTGCCGATAATGCAAGCATAGAAGAAGAAATGTGCTGTTTACCGTTAGTGCAAAGAAAAGAAACAGCGAAAGAAAAAATGTCTGAGGACTTCAGTGTTGAGGAAGAGCATGAGTTCTTTGCCGAGCTGTATTTCTTTGTTTTCCTGTTGGCAGAAACAGAAGTCATGTAAATAACTTTTTCCAGTAATGACAGGACTCAGAAATGTATTTTAGTCTGTAAATAAAAGGAAGCTCACCGCATTTAAAATTTTCTTCCAGAGAACAAAAAAAGCCACAGCTTTGCCCCCACATACAACTAATAAAACAGGAATCACAACAGCTGCTGTTACATTTATGGTTTTTTCTCCCCACTCTGCATCAGTTGAATTTGTTCCTTTAACCAGCTGAAGGTTTAGCTCCTCACACCTGGAATCACACAGAGATCTATTTACAGAAATTCATATAGATCTATAGATCTTTAGATTCTCTTACTGTGTGTGTGGCTGACAGAGTGTTAATGATCCATTAGAAAACGTTCCTGTGCTGCATGCAGAACATTGCGTGTTTGACAGCGATGTTCCTGTGAGAATGAAGAATGATTTCAATCCACATTAACACTGATTATATGTAGAAGAGATATGAATGAATAATATATCATGATTTAGAATAACAATGTAAATATAAACCCAGGGTTGTTTTAAAATTTTTTACCTTTTTTGCTAATATATTGTCCAGGTTTATAGCTGCTGTGCTTTTTAGCAGCAGCACAGCTGCCTTTAATAACATCAGCACAGAAATATCCTTCCAGAGCTTCACAAACTGTATCAGATGATCGTGAACATTTGTATTTTTAGCCCCAGACCAGAACCTGCCAACATAGAAGAAAGTTATTATCTTAGACAACAATGATTTTTGTGTTTAGCTTTTTTAGCATTTTCCCTGAACCTTAAAGACTATTCTCACCACTGTGCTTCTCTCTTTGTAATTTATTTTAACTCTTAACTTAAAGACTCTAACATATAATAAATAGGTAGTGCATTGGTTTTCGAGAAAAGTGAAGAAGAACCGGATAAGGAAACAGAAGTAGTCCAATAATTCTCTGGGTTTCCAGCAGGGGGCAGCATTTGGAGGAGGTTGTAGCCCAACTACACTTTACACAAAGCATCAGAATCTGAGTGAGCCACAAAACCAACTAGATTGAGCTGACTGAGCAGTGGAATAAAAACAATGTCTGGTGTAGCATGTTTGTCTTTTTGACATTGATTTATAGTAAGAGGGACGAAAATGACAAAACAAAAAAATTTATCTGAAAATAAAATATGAAAAAGGCAGATTTTTTTGTATTTATCTATTTCTTGTATAATGTGATAATGTGTTTCCCCTTTATTGTGTATGTATACAATTATTCATTCACTTATTTCTACTTCATTTATTAATCAACATTTATTTCATTTCTAAATTTCTGTCTCTGTTTGTTATTGAGGTTGGTGGTTCTAATAATTGTCTTCAGCATGATTGGTTACCTGGGAGGATCAGACAGAAACTATTTATACATGGATGAATAATAGTGGATACGATGGAAAACAGGATTTAAAAGGTTACCAGAAAGGGAGCCTGTATTAATTAGAGGTATCAAAATACAAATAATATAATTTGTCTATGGATTTTATTTAACTTAACAGAGGCCGATATGAGACCTTATATGCAGCCTGTTGGTTCATTTTCTAAAATCTCTGTCCTCCTCGGCTCAGCTCAGCATCTCTAAGGAGTAGCAGCAAAACACTGAGGCAGCGCGGTCAGAGCCTTCAGCATCAGCAGCTGAGAAGCAAGTAGAGACACAGCAGGTGAAAGATGATGAACAGTAGAGCAGGAGGAGAAGGTTCAGTTCCAGGTTTTCTCTGAGGTCATGATGTGATGGTCTGTTAGGATTTATTCAGACATCCTTCTGCTCTGCATCCATGTATGAATCGTTTGCTTCTGTCTGACCCTCCCAGTTAACCAATAATGCTAAAGACAAATATTAGAACCACAGAGACAGAAATGTGGAAATAAAAATAAATAGAAGTAGAAATAAATGAAGGAATAAAAAATTGTTTCAAAAGAAAAAAAAACACAAATAAATACATAGAGAAATACAACAAAGCAAAAAAACAAGAATTAGCCTTTTTTATGACCGCACTATATTTATTTTTATATTTATTTTAGTTTTATAAAATTTTATGTGTATTTATATATATAATGGTGCATACTTATATTCATTTCTATATTCTTTATCCGTTCATTTATACATTCATATCTGTATTTATTCATTTTCATATTTATGTTTTGTTATTTTTTTCCCTTAATCAAGATATTTGAAGGAAAAAAAAACTTCAGTGATGATGAGGAATAAAATTAGACATTTCATGCAGTTCCTTTACTGGGGGTTGGCTGCTGCTAGGAAACTTTTGTGGTCTGCCTCATTGCATGTGAAAATAGAATTTTTGTACTTAGATTTTTCGAGAAAATAAAATAAAACAGATTGAGGACATCAAGGTGCCTGCCTTTTTTCATTTTCTGCTATACTGTGTTCCTCCGCTTGTTGCTGTCCTGGTGCTAATGACTGGTCTGATTACTCATTTCACTCACCTGCTTATCTCCACCCAGTCCTTATTACGGCTCATCTGATCCACCTGCTTCAATCTCTGTTTAACCAGCCTCTAGACCAGTCATCTGTGCCAGATTATTTTGAGACAGGGGTGAGAGGTTTTCTAGCATTCCTGTGTTTCTGATTGCCTGATCCTGACCAGTTCTACCTCTCGACCTCTGAGCCTGTCTCCATGAAGTTCTGTTTGCCTGACCTGTCTTCAGACTCCTGCAGGATCGCTGCCTGTCCGTGTACCAAACCTGGAACTGTTTCCCGTCTCCGTCCTGGAAGATTCTAATTTATTTTAGCTTATCCAGTGTAGTTATTGAATTGATTTCTACTGTCCTAGGCCCAGCTAAGACTGTGAGCTGCTGTAGGTAGAAATGTTTCACAATATTAAGTATCTAGAGATGCCCTGTGATAGACTGTCCAGGGTGGACCCCGCCTCTCGCCCATAGACAGCTGGAGATAGGCACCAGCACCCCTCATGACCCCAACTGGGATTAAGCTTGACAGAAAATGGATGGATGATATTTTAGCTTTTAATTCTAGGGAATTTTTTTTAGTGTTTTTTTAAAAAGTGCAACTGACATTAAAGGATAAGACTACAGACAGTTTTATGTTTTTGTATGATGACACTGAGTGTAAAAAAAAAAAAAAAAGATCTTTGGAAAAAAATTTATGCTTTTTTTAGAAAAAAAATTATAATAATAAGTAGGCCTACTGTTCTGTACAGTATGAGGTTCTGTTTCTTTCTTTTTTTTTTTTTTTTGAAATAAAATGATTATTTCATGGCAGACAGTAAACTTCCAGTATTTGCTATTTATTACCAGTAAAGTAAAATACACCTACATGTTTTTAAATCATATTTGTGTATTAGGAAATGTGTTGATATGTTGTTTATTAGAGCTTAAAATAGTAGAAAATACAAAAAGCTCTGCTAATATTAATCTCTAGCGCTCTACATGCAGCTTGTAGTTAATTATTTAATTTAGAGTTTTGTTCACTATGATAACAAATAACTTCAAACTTTTATTTCACTCGCTTATTATTTAAGACAGAACTTACATAAATGGCCAATTGTCATTTTAATCATGAGATGTTTCCAGAAAGTTTTTCAATCGTTTTAAAAAATTGTATGGATTTATCTAGGAAAGAAATTAATTCTGCTATTTAGCATTTAGTTTGTATTCACCAATCAGACCTCATGGAGTCAATGGTCGGCCTGCTGCAAAAAGTTCCTAAATATCAAATGTTTAAAATCAGGTTTCCAATATTTCAGTTTAAAATAAGTTGTAGAAAAATGAAGAAGGTGGATGTTGGAGCTCTCCTCATTCTCCACCCATCATAACCAACCTTAGCTGGACTTCCTGACAGCAGTGATGAGGAGGAGGCAGAGCATCAGCTCCAGCTCCTCCTGCCTTCCCATTGGCTGCAGAACCTGTTGGAGTAAAGAGGCAGATCCAGGAACCTGCCGGTACTTTGGCCCAGAACCCTGTCAGCACCTGGAGCTGCTCTGCTCTCAGAGCTTCATCCCTGCTGTCCAACAAGGAGGATCCTGGGCTCCAAACCGCTGCTGAGCTGAGGAGGATTTCATGCTTTTCTGCTTCATTTAATCTCATTTTCACCTCATCAACAGCCTGGATTTTCCAGACAGCTCTGCTTAAAAAAAAGGAGACCAACAACAACACTTGGCCTTGATTTGGACTGATTTCCATCCTTCCTGGACCAGCGGGTCCATTCTGAGCTGGATGGTGATGTCTGCTTTACCAGGAGCGCTTCCGTTTCCCAGACAGGACTACCAGCGCACTGGGCTCCCACTGGAAGGTAAACAGACCATTTAAGAAAAAATACTTCAACAGAAGAAAGAAAACATGACGTGGTCAGAATATTAGGATATTAGAAACATGTTTACTAAAACAAAAATAAAAAAAGAAAGAAAAGAAACATGTTTCTGTTATTGGTTGCCCATACTTTGTTAATTTTTTATTTTTTAAGAAAATAACTTCTTTTCAGGGTATCTAATTTTTAAACGGAAAAAAGCATTTTTTTTTTTTAAATCAGCTGAACAATGACAATAAACACAGAGATTAAGTCTATTTTTCACAGTCGGATTAACAGCATCTAATCATTTCATCATTTTGTCAAAATTATTTTTTTGCAGACCTGATCTCATTAGGAAACAAAAGATCAGCTCAGATTTCTCTGAGTCTCAATGAAGATAAATTTATTTCACTTCTCACAGTCTCCAGACAGCAGATCTATGCAACATCTCTAACATGTGTCACTTCTATTTAAACTATTTCCCATATTTATGGAGAACCATCCCTGTTTGTCCGCAGTGTCCACTCCTCTGGGGCAGGGAAGGATCAACCAGCTGGGAGGGGTTTTTATAAACGGTCGGCCTCTGCCGAACCACATCCGGCACAGGATAGTGGAGATGGCCCACCATGGGGTCCGGCCCTGCGTCATCTCCCGGCAGCTGCGCGTCTCTCACGGCTGCGTCTCCAAGATCCTCTGCCGGTACCAGGAGACGGGCTCCATCCGGCCTGGAGCCATCGGCGGCAGCAAACCCAAGGCGAGTTAGGAAATATTATTCAGCTTTTTAATTTACATTAAATCTAAATAAATGTGTCTGATTCTGCAGCAGATTTCCACGTTGGACGTGGAGACGCGGATAGAGGAATATAAAGAGGAAAACCCTGGAATATTCAGCTGGGAAATACGAGATAAACTGCTGAAGGATGGCGTGTGTGACAGAGGCACCGTTCCTTCAGGTCAGTATTAATTGATTAATTGATTGATTGATTGATTAATTGATCTCACAGAGGAGAAGTTTACCCATTACATCAGCTCATATAGCAAAAGAAGAAGAAAGTGCATGAGATATATACAGTATATACAGTGCGTCCACATATGACAGCCGTTGTTTTTTTATGTTTTATTTTTTTATTTTAATAGTAGGATTATTATACAGGGTTATTGCACAGGGTTTTGATATAAATGGATATGTTTATTTATATATATATAAATGTATTGCACTGGATGTCAAATATAGAGAAACTGGTTATTTCACTGGGTATCAAATGGTAAATTAGACTCAGACAGATTTATTTTGTCATTTTGTATAAACAAGTGTAAACAAAAAGAAATTTCGTTAAGAACAGCTCTCTAGACAATTATATTTTTTTTAAGTGCAGCCTTGATAAAACAATTATAAAAAAAAATAAAGTGCAGCCTTGATAAAAAAATTATAAAAAAAATAAAGTGCAGCCTTGATAAAAAAAATTCTAAAAAAATAAAGTGCAGCCTTGATAAAAAAAATTCTAAAAAAATAAAGTGCAGCCTTGATAAAAAAAAAAATTATAAAAAAATAAAGTGCAGCCTTGATAAAAAAAAATATAAAAAAATAAAGTGCAGCCTTGATAAGGTAAACTACAGTGATAATAAAAAACATTGTGATGAAACACAGTAATATGACTGTATAGTTACAGTCAAAATTATAAATTAAATCGCACATTATTGTTTGATTATTATTACTGTTGTTATTATTGTTGTTGTTACAATAATTATTGTTATAATAATAATAATAATAATTCTTTTTATTATTAATAATGATAATATTTTTTATAAGGCATAATAAAGTATAGTCTTTCACATCATTACTGTTATTAAATATTATTGTTGCTGTTTTTATAATTATATTTTTTTATTCTGTCTGGATATTAAAGTGAGCGCGATCAGCCGCGTCCTTCGACATCGATTTGGAAAGAAGAATGAGACGGAATGTGAGAAGAAGGAGGAAGACGGAGGAAAAACCAGCAAACACAGCATAGACGGGATCCTGGGGGACAAAGGTAGGGGCCCCGGGTTCCAGCGCTCAGCCTCTGGTCGGGAGCCGCGTTTTGTCTACAAATTGGACCCCGATAGTTTTGTCGCTCTGGGTTTTGTGTTTTCCCAGCAGGCGCTGAATTATTCATATTGTCGAGGCTGTGAGGAGGATCTGGGTCCCATAGCGATGATTAGAAGCAAAGCGAAGCAGCTGCGTGAAGCTGGCAGCAGTCAGGATGGGTTAGATCAGAGCGGAACGGAACGGGGGCCTCAGCGGCCTGTTAGGAGCAGAGCTGGAGCCTGAATGAAAAACACCACAGCTGGAATCAAGCGCTTTTAACAGATAAAGAATTATAATCTGGATTTTTTGTTTTGTTTTTTTGGTCATATCTATAATGAATAAAAAAAAAAGAAAATCCAAACTATTATTTATTGTTTTGAACCTATTAGATGTTTGGTTATCTTTTTATATAAACATGTGTCCTTATTTGCACACTTGGAATCGTCAGGTTGGTTCCTGTCTCCTTGTCATGCTTCACATTTAATAATTTGTGGACTGAGCCTATTACAGCTGGTAATGAAATGGTGTGTGATGAATAGGCAATTGTACAGGAGAAGGATGTAACAGGAAGGAATACATTTATCCCCTATCAGCTCTCACTCTCTTATTTCCAGGCACATGTTCGATGTTCAAAGGCTTTAAAGCAGATTAAACTGAGCACTTTATTGCTTTTCACTTTCATCTTTCACCAGCAAACGGCTTGGTTTTAGGACAGCAGCTTGAATTCAGATTGGAAAGTCTGTGTTAAAGAGAAATCTGGAAGCTTTCCTTTTGCTTTTTTTTAATATTTCTGTGAGAGTTCTATTGGATTTCACCAAACGGTAAATAAAATAGTTCTAACTGCTTTTTAATGTTACAAACTAAGGCAAGGCAATACAAATTTATTTGTATAGCACAATTCAGTACAAAGACAATGCAAAGTGCTTTGCATGATTAAAATACAGGAAGATAAAACAGATCAAAGCAAGTAGTAAAACAAAAAAAAAAAATGCATCCATTTAACCCAATTTATTTCAGTGTATTTTCAACATTCTAAAATACAAGATACATAAAATATGATGCATACAGCAGATTGATATATGTGGTAGCAATTCTGCAAAAATGTAGAAAAAAATCATGAATTTTTTATGTGATGCATTTTTCACCTGCAGAAAGATCAGTTCCATACTGTGGAAACTAATTATAAAAACAAAAAACAGAAAAAGAGATATTCAATTAAATTCAGTTTATTTATATTATGCCAATTCAGAACACGGTCATAGATCTCAAGGCACTTTACAGGAACACACACACACATTTACAGAAGAAGTTTTTCTATCTAAGAGAAGAACAAAGTTGATTGCACATCAACTCATTGACTCAAAATACAATCCCCTCACACTAAGCGCATGCTTGCAGTGACGGTGGAGAGGAAAAACTCAACACTAACAGGAAGAAGCCTCCAGCAGAATTCAGGCTATATATATATATATATATATATATATATATATATATATATATATATATATATATATATATATATATATATATATATATATATATATATATATATACCATATAAACAATGGTTCTACCATATATACCATAAATGAAGCAGATCAAATGTCATTAGTAGTCATATAATACTAACTATAGTTAGTGGAAAGAGATAAACCGCCTTTATTTTAAGATAAATAAATACTTCCCTTCCCATGTGCTAAATTAGATTTCTCAGTCCAATACTTATTTACAGTCCCTGTTATGCAGCTGGACGCATCAAGCTTCAGGTCTGAGTCCTGCTCAGGTGACTGAAATATCTGTGCCACTCAGACCAAGCAGTCAAACAAATGCAGCAGAATGAAACAGACAGAAAGCTCGTTCAGTCTCAGCTGCAGCTATTAAAACAACATTTCCTCAGGCAGACACTTCTGCTTCACGCCATCTTCATATTTGAGCAGGTTGGAGTAAGTGAAGAAGGGAACCAAATGTTGGAAGGTGATAACACAATCATCACAGCGTTGGTCTGGGGCTGTGCTTCGCTTTATTAAACTGGGATTAACTTCCTCTTTTTGCCCCGCTGGCTTCCACCAAAACTCCACATCATGGGAGTGAATGGATTTATAAAGAAGCCATGAAAGCCAATATAAAAACACCAAAGAATCCTGTTTTAATTTTAGTGAGAATCATTTTTAGTTTCTCTTTGAGAGGCTTGGGCCTCTTGTTAGGATGCATCCTGATTTACAAGCAGAGCTCAAGGAGATCAGAACATACTTTTTTTTAATCTGATTTAATTTCTTTTAACCTCCAGTCATTTAATTGATTTTTATTCCAAATCACATTAATAATACCTTATTTTTGAAATAAATAAACATTGTAGCAAAGCAACATTATAATTGCTCACAGATTTTTCATTTAGAGTCTTTTGTCCAATCATCCTGCACATCATGATTGATCACTATTTTAACTTTTATCCAGTGTTCAAAGATGAGAATGTCTAAATAGAATATGGTTCGTTTTTTTTTTTTTTCGCTGCCCACAAATTTTAGTTATTATTAGTCTTATTCTGCAAAAACCAGAGTTTAGATATGAATTAAACTAAACTAAACGAAATCTGCAAAACAAATCGAGATTTGGACTTTAATAAAAAATCAGAAAGAGCTCTTTATTTTCCACCACATGTTCTCCATCTGTTAAGCCTCCTAGAGAAATAAGTTTGTGATGTTTTAATATGAATATAAGAAAATAAGAACTGCAAGAGAAATTCCTTCTGCGTTTTATACAAACATTTATTGCAGTTCATTGATTTTTTTGGTTAAAATAAATTTTTCTCTTTTTAAAGTTGGACAAATTAACCAAAATGTGCAAGCAAAATGGATTTCTTTCTACTGTTACATTTGAAAGTATTATTCGTATCTAAAGGAAACTGAAAAAGATTTTATGTTTCTCAGAAACCTTCTTCAAGAATAGTTTTTTTCTGTTAGAAAACATAAATCATGGTTCATTTATTTAGGTCATATAATGCAGACTTGGTGCAGGAAAGGCCAGACCATCACAATACCACAGACCACCACTCTACCTCCTCTACTAGGGGCAGTCTTTTTATGATGTTCTTTTCTGAATCCTGTGGATTCAGCTTTGTTCCACCTTCCAGAATCATAGTTACCAATGACTTTATTTCTCTTTTTTTGTGAATTTCTTCAGATCAGAACACAACCTGTTTAGTCTACTTCATGCTATTAGAGAGATCCTAGCTTAGTTATTTATTATTTTTGTGGGTTTAAAATTCAGAAAAGTCAGATTTCCCAAAAGATTGTGGTTCATTTCAATTAATTCAGAATTTATTAAGGTGGGGGGTTAGATGTTAGCCTCGACATAGTCCTACTCAATTCTAGTCAGAATATGAGTCTGATGCTGCTCCATAGAGCTGTGATTATGGGCGTGGTTCGGAATCCAACCAGGAAAAATGCCTCTGCACTCACAATTGGACAGACCTACAACCAATAAGAGCAACGGAGTAGTGCGGACGATGTTGTTTAATGCGCATAGTTGTTGTCAACAAAAATCAAAGCGTGCAGTGTTTCTTAACGCCTAGAATAAGAAGATGAGACTTGATCGCTGGTTTCTCTGTTCCTCTTTTAAAATCGAATTTGCTGTCGATGTCTTCTAGAACAGACCTAATAGCAGAATCTACTCATCTCAACTCTCCAGCGGCAGCCATTGTTGTTGTCACCCCTAAGCGCGCTTTGGTGACGTGGTTGATTACGTTACTGCTGATCATCTGTCCATCATCGCCAGGTAAAGCCCGCCTCTGACAATTTTGATTTGGTCCGCCACATATTGTGCGAGCATACTCGCGCTACTATTGAGCAATGCCAGACCAAACTTCCGACCTCAAACATTGTGGGGCGGGACTAAGTTCGAATGGCACCCAGGCTAGTTAGATGGCGCTATTCTCCTAAAAAACATTTTTTGCTGGATGCTTTGGGGCCACCGCCTGTAAAGCTCGGTAATCAAAGGCTATAAAACAGGTTCTAGTACCATCATCGATACCTCAACCCTGACGCATATATAGGCCATATGCATCAAACTCAAGGCTCAGGCTGGATCCAGTCTGTTGGAGCTAAAAAGAGGATTTTCAATCTCACAGGGAAAGAAAGACGGAATAATTTTATTGATACAACTACGTTAGTCTTTGGCGCTCAGACCTCGGCAGGAAACATTAGCACTGAATTTTGCTTTGATATGCATAAACAGGAGTAATGAATAGGCATGTGTCCCCAAGGCCTGAAACTGTTGGTGGAATGGAGAGAATGAAGAAGGTTCAGTCCATGAATGCTGGTTGGTGAGACGGTGTGCTTGAGCTGTAATGGAGAGATCCAGTGGGCTGCATGAGCTGATAGTAGTGCTTCATTCTGGACCCTGGAAGGTGGAAGCTTGGATAACACAGGTTGCATAAACCTGTCCATGATGCACAAGCATAAAATGACAGTGGAGAGGAAAACCTTCCCTTTGAGAAGAAATAATGGCAGAATCAAGCTAGACATGGCAGTCTTCTGCCGGACCGGTTGAGATGTGATGGGGAACGCAGAAAGAGTTAATGACACTCTGATGAAGCTTGAGCTATGATGGTGGAGAAGGGGCAGGAGGTGGGTTGAATCGGGGACTTCTGAATCAAAGTCAGACATAGAGCAACCACTGCCTGCACCTTGGGTAGCAGACTGAGATGTGGATTTGGAGACCTTTTGAGATTAACTATGGATGCTGATTGGCCTGTGACAGAGGTGGATTACAGTAAGTAATCGCTTCTTCAGCTGAACGTCAGCCTATGCTCCATATAAAAGCTGCTGAAGAAATGGGAGTGCATGTATACTACTATAGCAAAGTAGTATACGTCTTGATTTTTATAAATCATATAATGAAATGCCATGAAAATGCTAAAGCGGCCTGGTTCAAAAATGAGTTTGAGACTCCAGATGCAACTTACTGTAGAGGTTCTAAAAGATCAGAATATATGGAGCAGTCTGACCATATGGCCCTAAAGCCAACATGTTTGATTGAATCCTCCAGTCAACAGAGAGCCAGAGCATGTGAGCTGTAAGGTTTGAATTTGTCAGCAGCCTCGCTCCAGCTTTCTGCACAGACTGACGGCATGAAGTCCAGGAGGAAAGCAAAAAAAAAGACTTTTACAGTCGTCTAACTGGGAAGAAAGAAAAGCTGAACAAGCATCCCAAGTTTAGTCTGTGTCACAAATCATCGTTATCTAGAAGATAAATAATAAAAGCAGATAAAAACTGGGCTTTAGGGTGTAGGGTTTGTCAAACATGACTACCAAATTTGTGTAATTCTATCGCTTGAGAGTTTTTAAATCAATTAAATGCATCAAATGAAAAGCCGTTACTGAATCGGTATCTAACAGTAGCAGGTTTCTACTCTGCTACTGAATCCAGAGCAACCATCTCTTAATCCCTTTTTCCTTTTAACAAGAAATGCCAGGAATCCTGTCTGGTGAGGCAGCAGGGAGCTGATCAGCTAACAATAGAGGAATGGTTCACAAAGAGCAGAGGGGCATCAGAGAGCTGAGGAGATTCAGAAGCATCTGGTTAACAGGAGACACTACGAACTACGATATAATAACATGATGGGGTTTTTCCTTGGTCGATCTCTAACCAGCTTCTGGCTGAGATGGAGAGATAATAAATAACACTTGGCTTTCATTTTAAGTTACATTCATGTTTTATTTTATTTTACAAAATAATAGCAACATTTTCACTTTATTCATCTGTTTTATTGTTCTTGTTGTGCTTAGAATTTATTGGAATAGTGAAAGTGAATTCTGTGGAGGAGTGGGAGGAATATTTGAGTTGATTCTATCATTGTATGCTCCTTTATTTTTATTTTTTCATAAATGTTGCAGCTTTGCTGTGATTGGTCAGCTCAGTTATCCTTTAGATTGGTGATTCCCAATCAGGGATACGAGTACCCCTAGTGGTCCGCGAGGGCAGTGCATTGCATGAAAATATTTAAATTTCTTAGGTGGTAAAATAAAACAGGGCTGTGATTGGTTTTTGTTTGTTGTTTTAGTTTTGTCTTTTATAAACCAAAACATTTTGTCTTATATGTTTGGTTGGATTTCACCTTCAGCTTTGACAAACATCCAAACCAAGCAGCAGAGATGGGGAAATAGCAGTGCAAATGCTTCTGGTTACTGTACTCAAATAGATTTTTCTGATATTTTACTTTACTTTACTACTTATTTTTATAGCGACTTTTTTACTTCTACTCCTTACATTTTTTACAGAAATATCTGAAATTCTTTCTACTCCTTAACATTTTAAAAATTGTCTCACGTTACTTTAGTTTTGAATCATTTCAATGGAGTTACTGTTATTATTTTTCACGTCATCTAATACCAAATTCAATCTAATTGGGATGCGAGTAATCGAAGGTTGCATTTGGCCTTACCACTACAAGATGAATCGACAGATTCAGTGGTATTCATTAGCGGCAAATCATTGCAGCTTGGTGCCGGTGGCGTTATAGTAGTAGTATGGGCGGCGAGATGATTGAAAATGAACACAACTGAAATCTATTAGTCCTATTGGCAGACATCCATTTAAAATGCTAGGCAACGGCATGAAAAAGTGGTTTCAACTTTTACTTTTATAACTTTAAGTAAATTTACAAGCCTGTACTTTGTTACTTTTACTTGAGTAAAGAAGTTAATCAGTACTTCCACTTTTTACCAGAGTATTTTTTTAACACAAGTACCTGTACTTTTACTCTCAGAAATCTGGAAAGTGACATTTTTTGCCTATCTCTGCCAAGCAGAGGAGGAACAGACGCTGGAATGGCAGAGAACAGCCTGGGATCAGTCTCGAGCTATCAGAGCTCATCAAAGGTTTTGTCACGTCTTGGTTCTAGCGGTTTAGAGAACCCAAATGCAGAGGCAAGAAGAGGCAGAAATTCCTGTAGTTTAATGATGAAAATGGTTAACAAAGGCAGGAACCAAAAATACAAATCTAAAAATGTAACAATAGACCGAGAACTATATGGAGACATCAAGGAAACTGGCGCGCTGAGGAGCCAGGGAGAGGCAGGGTGAGAGGATTACTTACAGCGATGACAGGACCAGCAACAACAAGGAACCAACAAGGAGTGAGAGCAGGGAGAGCATATATAGCTGACTGAGACAATGGCTTGGGGCTAACGAGAGCTGACAAGGAGCAGGTGTGAGGGAGACAACAAGGGAGCCAAGGGAAAAGGAACACACAAGAGGACAACAGAGAAAACAACAGAAAAAACCTGAGAACTAACATAAATCTAGAAGCAACAACAAAATAGAAATTCAACCAATAAAACTAGGAAACAAGGAGCAAGTAAGCACAACATAACCAAAACCATGACAGCTTTATCATGGGATTTCATTTTGTATTTATTTTTTGATTCCTTACTAATTTCCAGGAAACATATTTATTTGACATAGAACGCATAACCTACAGAATAAATGTAAAATTAAAAGATGATAAAATAGTTTTATTTTATAATCAGTTATTAGATTCCACCTTTGGATAAATACCAATATTTCCTACACAGCTAGAGGATTCATGTGCGGGTAAAATGCCCAAAGGGAAACACAAGTCAAATAAGGTTGGGAACCACTGGCTCAGATCATAGACAAAAAAAAAGCTTTCTAGTATATATGTGGGGGAGACCAGGAAGTCCCTCTACCGTCCTGCCCAGGGATAAGGGACCTTGGATAGGGTTTCACTGCTTGGCTGTGGCTGAATCACTGGTGACAACTGCACCGAAAGACCTCAGTTCAGCATGTTCTATGAACATATAGTCATGGTTTTTGCAAGTGCGATCCCCTCTATTTTAACGCTATTCAGCTCGTGCAGGACTTACTGCAAAAAAATGGGTGTGAACAAAACACAAATAGGAATTATGGTGAATGATCGTGCATTCAATATCTACAAGTTAGAAACATAATCTACATATATGTAAAAGAGATATATAATAATAATTTATAGATGTATATTCATATAGAGGATAGAAAATATTCAATACTATTAAAGAAAAAGTTCTCCGCTCATATTCAGAATTCAAACTTCTGAAAGTACTTTAAATATGAAATTATTACATCCTGTTCAATAAATGATAAGTATTTTTAATAATAACCCTTTATTTTTTTCCGCTTTTCCCCGATGTATTCAGCATCCAGCTGCCATGCATCGTGGGCATTGTCAGTTTCACTATATAGCTCTGGTGAATTTCAATGGTGAAGTCTCCTCTGGAAATCTTCAATAATTTGTTGTTGATTGCAGATATTGTCTAGTAGTTCCCATTGATTGCGAAAGCTTGTGAGCGGGAGAATGGCGCTTGGAGGCTTACCGCGCACCGTGACGTCACTGCTGGAAGATGGCAGGAGGGAGGGGCTACTATATTTGGGAAAAAATGGCCGCTCCCAGACTCAGTGATCGCGACTAATTATTCATTTATTTTTTACTGACTAACACTTAATTAATTAAATCACTGCAAACGTATTAGTTTAAGGTTTAGATTAGATTAGACTTTTCCTTCAATGGATATAATTTCAGAAAACCAACAAAAACAAAACAGCAGTTCACTTTAAAGGTTTCAGTTTAGTCTTGAGTTATTCTTCACACACAGTTATGTCAAAGGTTTTTTTTTTCCTCAGTTCAGTTTCTTCCAGTCTTCAGTTCAAATTATCCATTGGAAGATAAATCCATATAATCCAGATTCAACAACACAGATGTTCCTACCACAATGTCGTAGTTGTAGGTTTCTAACAGCTCACAATCTAATGGACAGACGATGAAAGCAGGGTGGAACAGCACTCAAAAAAAAACCTGACCTGAAATACAGGCCAGAAACTTAAATTAGTCAAAAATAAAATAATAAAATAAACAATAAATAAAGAGAGTTAGTAGTGCCACAAATCACAACATTAAATAAAATACATTGTAACCACAAAAATTGTTTAAATGATAAACAAGATTTCCATATGAAGCTTTAAATATTTTCAAATGTCAAAAGTAAATTAAAAGATTATATATTTTTTTAAAACCCTAAGTATTTCAAAAAATTTTGAATTTTTACTAAATATCTATGTTACGCAACATGTATCAATGAAAGAGACTATTGAAGAAGGCCATGGCCTCGTAGGTACAGAGCTTTGAAAGGCTCTAGGAAAATTCTACATTAGTAAGAAGCACAAAAAACAAAAAAACAAACAAAAGAAAAACATTTAAATCATGTTTGGGAGGAATATTATGAAGAAAAATAGTCAGTTGACCGATCTTGGAGTTTTTAACTTTACAACTGAGACAAACTGCTCTTTTTTTAATAAAAGCAGTGTAGGAGTAGAAAACATGCATGTAAATATGCAACCTGAATAAAACCTTTCAAACATTTAGCTGACAGAAACGCCTGCTGCCAGAAATAGAAAGAAAGAGGACGGCCTTTGTTTTGTGTCTGCATTAAAACAGCTGATGAACTCTTCTGGGTTATTCAGTAAAACTGTACAGACTTCAGGCAAGAAGGCTGACAGTTTACGAAGTGGCTCCATTGTTCCTTTAAGGCAACAGCTTGAATGGACCCCCACAAACTGACATGATTCAACTAGACAACAAGAAAACGCGGAAAGAAAAGCTTCTCCTCTCAGATGCATTACCGATCAGCATAATGTCCTTCTTTGAATATCTATACCAGAGCAGTGAGAGAGATTGCTGTGTTACTGTGCTCTAAAGATCGAAGCAACAAAGAACCTGCTGCTGTTTGTTGCAGCAAAGCTTTATGTAAAAATGAGGAAAGACATTTTTACGGAGCAGCTTCACAAACATTTTGCATGAATTTTGGCAAACATGAACAAGTTGTTAATTTGAAAAAATCTTGCTTTCGATGTAAACCATGATTTAGAAATCTAATATAACATAGGAAAACATTGCTAAAGAAGTGTCACATTAAATAATACCTTTTCTAGAAACAATTTTCCAGCATAAAAGGCAATGCCAGGGTTAGTGGATAGCTGTTTAGGACCCAAATGCAGAGCTGAAGAGGCAGAGATGATTTCTTAAAAAATGTAATGAAGATGTAAATATACAGAAGCCATAATCCAGAAGGAACTCAGGAACCAAAAACTAGGAGACAGCGGGAAGGAATAAACCAAATGAATTGGGGGGTGAAGAGAATCCAGCATTGAAGAACTACACAAGAGGTGTATATATGGGAGATAGACTTAAGAACGGGCTAATCAGCTAATAGGGAGCAGGTGTGGATAGGAGCAACTAGAAGGGAGCTAAGGGAAAGGAGACTGGAACTAAGGGGCAACAAAGAGTAACCCAAAAAATACAACCCTGCCCAAATATAACTAGAAAACAACTAGAATGACACAAAATGGAAAGGAAACCAATGACCCACTAAACACAGAATAACATAAATCAAAAGTGTAACTGAAAACTAAAAAAGAAAACTAAAATAGAATCTGAATGAAATATGAATATATGCATTATACACATATGAGTTATTTTAAATGATTCCTCAGGCCAATATACAGCACTTCTAACACCATGCTATGAGCGGAGCTCCCCTCTTGAAATACTGGAGTATGTAAGTTGTGGGAGAAGATGCACTGGTCATTGGCTGCGGCCGCGACCTGGAAGAACGTATGGCTTTATGGCCACAGGCTCTTATATAGTCATGGAGCAAAAGGCTTTTGCTCTATTAATCTTCCACCTGCTCGACCACCGATCATGGCTGAGGCAAGGAAAAAGGTTAAACTGTTTGAGGCTAAATAGAGAAAATGTGAAAAGGATCGAGGACAAACAAGAGTAGATTATGAAAAGGAGTTTGTTCGTTGGCGCAGGCTGAAAGAAGAAGCCGGTTGTAAAACCGATTCTCTTCTCACAACTTTATTATTAGACTGGTTCACATTTTGCTCCTAGTATACAGTCAAAGATCTTTGTTATTATTTTTGATGTTTAGTAGAAGAAAAATGCGGGTTGTAACAGGTCTGGTGCCCCTAGTGGCCAAAAGTTAGTGTTGTCTCATTGTAAAGCATTGACCTTATTAGTTTTTTTTTGTCCGTGCGTGCGTGTTGAAACTCTCTTAGGGCATAGGGCTTGGAATCCTGAGGTTCTGAGTTTGAGCCCCACTCCCACAGACTGCAAGACCCTTAACCCCCACACTGCTCCCTGGGAACCCCACATTGGCAGCCCACTGCTCCCAAAGGGGATGGGTTAAATGCTGAGGCAAATTTCTCCAATTTGAGATCAATAAAATTTAATTATTATTAATTTAGAGTCATTTTCCTCCAGCTGCTCTCCTTCCTGTCTGCTCAGTAGATGATTAGCTCATCTAGTTAGCCGTAGTTGCTCTACTCCTGCCTCAGTATTCTTAGCTGTACTCTTTTTTTTTCCTCACTGGATCCTTCCATTACCGTACCTGGTTAGCAATGATCTGCTTTGCTCTGTGGTCCATGTCCAGTTCCCCTTGTGCCTGATTGCTATTGTTGCATTTTTGTTATAAAATAATTGTCTGCATTTCATGCTGCTCCCAGATCCCTGTTTATAATTTGATCCAGTTCCTGATTTACAAATCATTACCCAGGATTTTAAGATACATTAAGCTAAGTATAAGCAACTTTTTTTTTTTTGAACTGATCTCTCTTTTGTATTTCACAGTATAAAAAACACAACCTCAAATCTCAGAGGCATCCAAGTTAAGTCACAAACTGAAGTCAGGTGGAGATCCCAGTGAGGGCAAATGTGGGCATGCAAATGAGCTTTCTTGAATCGCGTTTCCCTTGATAGTTTGTGCAGAAATTCATTGGTTATGTAAACTCGATTGTTTCCGGAGAGGCTGGTGTAAGACAATCTTGGAGCTAAACGTGCTGGATATGGAGGTCCTGGGGTGGTGGTGTTACACATGGTCTGCGGTTGTGAGTCCGGTTGCATTTACTGCCAAATTCTCTGAAACACCTTTGGAGGCGGTTTATGGTGGAGAAATTAACATCTAATACACGAGCAGCAGCTCTGGTTGACATTACTGCAGTCAGCATGCCAGTTGCACGCTCCCCCAAACCTTGCAACAACTGTGACATTATGCTTTGTGATAAAACTGCACCTTTCAGAGTGGCCTTTTATTGTGGGCATTCAGAAGCACACCTGAGCACTAATCATGGTGTCTAATCGGCATCTTGATATGGCACACCTGTAAGGTGGGATGGATTATCTCAGCAAAGGCTCACTTTCACAGATTTAGACTGGTATGTGAACAATGCATGATGGAAATGGTTTTATTGTGTATGTGGAAAAAGTTTTTAGATCTTTGAGTTCATCTCATAAAAATGGGAGCAAAACCAAAAGTTTTGTTTATATTTTTGTTGAGTTTATTCCTTTTTTATAAGAATCATGATTCATTATTACCAAATAGCAGCACTTTTCTTATTTTGTCTAGCTCTATCTACAATAATGCTATAAAGAAAACACATATTTATGCTTTTATGTAACACTAAAAACAAGTGTCTCAAGTAGAGGAGTTCAAGTATTTTGGGGTCTTGTTCACAAGTGAGGGGCGGATGGAGGGTGAGATCAATAGATGGATCTGTGTGCCGTCGGCAGTGATGCGGTCGCCGCCGTGGTGAAGAGGGAGCTGAGTCGGGTGGCAAAGCTCTCAATTTACCGATCGATCTATGTTCCCCACCCTGACCTATGGTATTTAGATCTGGCTAATGACCGAAAAGGACAAGATGGGGAATACAAGCGGCCAAAATGAGTTTCGTTCTCAGGGTGGCTGGGCGAACCCTACCAGATCAGGGTGAGGAGCTCAGTTACCAGGAGGAGCTTGGGGTAGAGTCGTTGCTCTTCTACGTCGAAAGGAACCAGCTGAGGAGGCTCTAGCATCTGTTCTGGAGGCCTCCCGGTCACCTCCCTAAGGAGGAGTTCCAGGCATGTCCCATTGGGAGGAGGCCTGGTGGAAGGCCCAGGACACGCTGGAGGGACGATGTCTCTGAGCTGGCCTGGTGTCGCCTCAGGGAGCAGCTGGAGGAGGTGTGTGTGGATCGGGAAGTCTGGGCATCTATGTTTAGACTGCTGCCCCCATGACCCGGCACTGGATAAAGCGGAAGAAAATGGATGGAAAAAATAAAATGGATGGACTAAACACAATTCAAATAAAAAAGGTGCAAGACTTCCATCTGTTTGTGTGCTGGAAGTAGTTCAGAACCAGCTCTTTGTTCTGTGCATTTTATCCACAGCTTTTAACTCCTCCCAAGTCGTGCTGAATTCCTATAAGTTTATTAATTCATTCTACTTTTTTTTTGTTCGGCTATGAAGAAAATGGGAATGAATTATGTTTGTTTTCACTAAAGTGCAGTTTCTAAATCTTTAGGAAAGTATTGTTCCTTCAAATAATAACAACTAATACTTCAACCATTCCAATCATGCTAATTGTTATATAACATTGAAGCTTTTATTGTGAGAGTAAACTATTATGGCGGCACTGAATGGGAACAAAGAACAGAACAATACGGAGCTGGGTGAATGGGAGCCTATACAAAGGCAATGCAGAGCTTTCATCTGCTTCTCCTCAGTTTGGCTCATTTCTACTAAATCTGAAGCCTTTGTTTTAACCTGGTCTTGTTGCCAACTGGATATTTATTTCCTTTGTTCTCTCTGAATGCTTTATTCTAATTTCTTTATTCATCTTAAATAAATTGTATTGACGTTGCATGAGGAAAAAAAAGTGAATCCTAATTTCCCCATTTCAGGAAAAATAAACTGTTCTTCTGCTGATAGAAAGCAAACTTTTTGTCTTTTGCTGTATTACTGAATAAAACTTACACAGGTTTCAGCCCACATTGCACCTAGTTTGTGTCCCAAACCCTTTCCCCATCCAAGTTTGCAAATTAAGGGTAATACACCAGCTCTATATTATAATATCACCACGTAGCTATGAAACCCTAAATGCATAGATAACATTGTCTTTGGTAGAATCATAATAAAACTAACTAAATGGTCAATAGTTACAGATTCATACAGTTTCAGTTAATCCAGCTAGAAATCACTAATCAGGCTCTATATCTGGGTGTAGTGATGGACTCACATTAGGTTGTAACTTTGTGATGAAAGTTGTTGGGCACTATAATGGTGGTGTCTGATGCATCTACCTTAAGTATTCAGACCTGCTGTGTCTTTTTGCTGGTTTTAGGAAGCCACATGGAAGATATGTCCGATGTGGAATCGGAACCTGATCTTCCTCTAAAGAGGAAGAAGCGCAGAAGTCGGACAACCTTCACAGCAGAGCAACTTGAGGAGTTGGAAAAGGCGTTTGAGAGAACACACTACCCTGACATCTACACCAGAGAGGAACTGGCCCAGCGAACCAGACTGACCGAGGCCAGGGTTCAGGTAACACAATCACACAATTGGGGCCCAGCTTGCATGGTTGGGCTTGAACGTAATTTGATATCCTTAAACCCTTCAAAATGTGAAGTGCATTAAAACCCTTCAAACCTGGACAGAATAATTACAACATGAATACAGACGCTTTAGACAGAGAATATATATAATATATTTATATCTTGGTCAGTCTGCATCAGCAAAGAACAGGGAAATGGAGAGTAAACTTCCTAATAGATAAAGAGAACTAAACATTTTTAATTTCCCATACATTAAACCCCTGAGCAATACTAGCAAGCTAATTGGCTTTGTCAATAAACAGATTTGGTTTGAGTGACAAATTTGCTTGACTGATCCGGTACAATTTGCATGTTTTCCTAAGCCAAAACAAGACTTTGTTGTGCAACTCTCTAAAGCTTGGATCTCGACGCTAATTCAGACATTTTGAATTTAAGAAGCTTCCTTGATGGGAACCGAAACATCTTCAAACTTGGAAAAGAAAGTCCAGTGGATTGTTTTTTAACTTTTGTTGGAATGACTATGACCTGGATGACTGAGAATTTTCACCAGCAAGCTGCTTGACTGAACGTCATTTTGCAAGTTAAATATTTCCTGTAGTTACCCACAGGTAGCTCGCGGAGACCATCCTGATCCTCTTTCAGCTTTCAAGGTTTCACCATCACTCAGATCAGTCTGGAGACTCTCCATTAAAGAAAATTTTAAACCGCTCACCAAACTAACGCCCAATAAGCGTTGGCATTGAGGTGGGTTGAGGTGACGCTAAGAATCGCAGAAGCCGCACAGTTCGAGTCTAAAGAACATGGCGTTTTTGGCCGATGAAACTAGCATTAAGCGTGGATATCAAGCAAGTTTTATCGAATTACAGAGTATTTCTTCACTGAAAGAAGAGCAAAACACTGCTCTGGAGGCTTTTCTCTCAGAGGAAAAGATGTTTTTGCTCTTCTCCCGACTGGTTTCGCAAGGAGTTTGATCTATCAATTGGCTCCTCCTTGTGCTCGCTCTGTTAGTACGTCATATGCTTCTTTGATCTGATTGGTTTATTTGGCCCGCCTATCACCAACATAGGCCAATCAGCTAACCAGTATTTCGCCCCTTCCCAAAAAATTACTTCAGCGAAGGGTGCTTCAGATGGATATCTTGAGCAAATCCATCTGGCGGAGTCAGGATTTACTTTACAGAGGCTGGGCATGCCACAATGACATGAGTATCATTCCACTCTGCCTCCATATTGAAACTGCGGGTGTCCTTGAACCCAAGCTTCTGTAGCTTCTGTCTCCTTGAACCCTGTTTGGCCTCAGCATCCTTGCTGGCATATCACACACTGAGCCTGGTTTCTGCTGGAGGTTTCTTCCTGTTAAATTGGTTTTCCTCTCCACTGTTACTTAAGGCATGCTTGGTGTAAGGAATTGCTTTGCAGAAGTCGATGAGTCGATGCAATCAGCTGGATTTCCTTAGATATAAAAAACTTTAGAACCAATCTCGACTGGATGATCTGGTTGATTGTCTCTGTAAAGAGCCTTGGGATAACATGTGCTGTGAATTAGTGCTATATTAATAAAATTCTTTGAGTTAAAAGTCTCTCCACCATAATAAGCCATAATATCCATAATAATTTTCTCCCTTTTTTTAAAGTTCTTTTTTTCTAATCAAACCTGTTTCAGAGGTAGAATGTGTTTAAAGCAGGAGCTGCATCTAGTGCAGCCCTCAGTCAGGGTGATTATCAAAGTAACCACAACACCCCTACGTGTTTTAAAATTAAAAGCTTTATATATTCTATAATGATTATTAAAATATAACAAGATATTTAAAACATATCTAAAATATCCAAAACAGGATATCTAAAACAAAAAAAAAATCCCATACAGGTAGATCAATAACAGTCAAGTTATATTAGAAAGAAACCTCAAATGGGTATCAGATAAGCATAAACAGTTGTCCCTGTAACCCCAGAATGAGTTTACTATACTGTACACATATTTATCTTTTCTTTTAAAAGGTATGGTTTAGCAATCGCAGAGCCAGGTGGCGCAAGCAAGCAGGAGCCACTCAACTAGCTGCGTTCAACAACCTCATGCCCAATGGATTTCCCTCTGCAGGGGTGTCGACATTTTCAGCATACCAGCTTTCAGACTCAAGCTACCCCACTCTCTCCTATGGTAAAGCAGGTATTACACACCAATCATAATCACTACAAAGCAAAGTGTCTCTGTGTTGTAACTGTTTCACTCTGGTTTCCAGAAGTCATTACTATAAATGATTTATCTGTTTGTGAAGTTAAGTATTGGTACCTTGGTTTAAATCTCAGCTGTGTTGGGAAGGACGCCCAGCGTTAAAACTTTGTACAACTAGTTGCAATTCTCGCTGTGCAATTCCTTAACCGATGTCTGGAGGCGGGGCTTAAAGCCAAAGCTACAGCGGCCAGTTGATACATAAAAAAAAAAATCAACTGGTGCAGTGGTTAGGGTAAAAACATGCATGCATGTAGTCTCTCCTAAATGGTTTTTCACTCGCCAACACCTTCCAGGAATAAACCTCAACTGGCTCCTCTCATAGTGGAAGTGTTAGATAAGATGGATGGATGGATGGATGGATGGATGGATGGATGGATGGATGGATGGATGGATGGATGGATGGATGGATGGATGGATGGATGGATGGATGGATGGATAGATGGATGGATAGATAGATAGATAGATAGATAGATAGATAGATAGATACACTATATTGCCAAAAGTATTTGCTCACCTGCCTTGACTCACATATGAGCTTAAGTGACATCCCGTTCCTAATCCATAGGGTTCAATATGACGTCGGTCCACCCTTTGCAGCTAGAACAGCTTCAACTCTTCTGGGAAGGCTGTCCACAAGGTTTAGGAGTGTGTTTATGGGAATTTTTGACCCATTCTTCCAGAAGCGCATTTGTGAGGTCGCACACTGATGTTGGACGAGAAGGCCTGGCTCTCAGTCTCCGCTCTAATTCATCCCAAAGGTGTTCCATCGGGTTGAGGTCAGGACTCTGTGCAGGCCAGTCAAGTTCATCCACACCAGACTCTGCCCATCCATGTCTTTATGGACCTTGCTTTGTGCACTGGTGCACAGTCATGTTGGAAGAGGAAGGGGCCAGCTCCAAACTGTTCCCACAAAGTTGGGAGCATGGAATTGTCCAAAATGTCTTGGTATGCTGAAGCATTCAGAGTTCCTTTCACTGGAACTAAGGGGCCAAGCCCAGCTCCTGAAAAACAACCCCACACCATAATCCCCCCTCCACCAAACTTTACACTTGGCACAATGCAGTCAGACAAGTACCGTTCTCCTGGCAACCGCCAAACCCAGACCCGTCCATCAGATTGCCAGATGGAGAAGCGCGATTCGTCACTCCAGAGAACGCGTCTCCACTGCTCTAGAGTCCAGTGGCGGCGTGCTTTACACCACCGCATCCGACGCTTTGCATTGCACTTGGTGATGTATATGGCTTGATGCAGCTGCTCGACCCATGGAAACCCATTCCATGAAGCTCTCTGCGCACTGTTCTTGAGCTAATCTGAAGGCCACATGAAGTTTGGAGGTCTGTAGTGATTGACTCTGCAGAAAGTTGGCTTACCTCTTTCAAGCATTATGCGCGTCAGCATCCGCTGACCCCCGCTCCGCCAGTTTATTGGCCTACCACTTCGTGGCTGAGTTGCTGTCGTTCCCAAACACTTCCATTTTCTTATAATACAGCTGACAGTTGACTGTGGAATATTTAGGAGCGAGGAAATTTCACGACTGGATTTGTTGCACAGGTGGCATCCTATCACAGTTCCACGCTGGAATTCACTGAGCTCCTGAGAGTTTAACACCCATTCTTTCACAAATGTTTGTAAAAACAGTCTGCATGCCTAGGTGCTTGAATTTATACACCTGTGGCCATGGAAGTGATTGGAACACCTGATTCCAATAATTTGGATGGGTGAGCAAATTCTTTTCACAAATGTTTGTAAAACAGTCTGCATGCCTAGGTGCTTGAATTATATACACCTGTGGCCATGGAAGTGATTGGAACACCTGATTCCAATAATTTGGATGGGTGAGCAAATACTTTTGGCAATATAGTGTAGATAGATAGATAGATAGATAGATAGATAGATAGATAGATAGATAGATAGATAGATAGATAGATAGATAGATAGATAGATAGATAGATAGATAGATAGATAGATAGATAGATAGATAGATAGATAGATAGATAGATAGATAGATAGATAGATAGATAGATAGATAGATAGATAGATAGATAGATAGATAGATAGATAGATAGATAGATAGATAGATAGATAGATAGATAGATAGATAGATAGATAGATAGATAGATAGATAGATAGATAGATAGATAGATAGATGAATAGATAGATATAGATAGATAGATAGATAGATAGATAGATAGATAGATAGATAGATAGATAGATAGATAGATAGATAGATAGATAGATAGATAGATAGATAGATAGATAGATAGATAGATAGATAGATAGATAGATGATAGATTGTGTTAAAGTTCCTCAGACTTGATAAAGCCTTAGGAGGGACAGGCTACTTGGTTATGTTGCTATAGGCTTTTGTTCCTAGAAGACACTCCAGCAATACGTGACATAGTTTTATCAGTTTGTTATTGTCTCCTACTACTCTAAAAAATATGTGATAACTACAATTGTTGATGCATTAACCTGTTGGATTTCCATTCTTAAAGAAGTAAACAACTAGCATTTATTTGTACCCCTGAAAACTTACTAACTTGGGCTATTAGCTGAGAGCTTACTGCCATTAAATAATCTGTTTAATGACGACAGTTTTTGGTTAGTGCGCATGACCCGTGTACGGAGGCCTTAGTCCTCGACACGACCGACCCAGGTTCGAATCCGGCCTGTGGTCCTTTGCTGCATGCAGTCCTTGCCAGTTCAACAGAGCTATGGCTCTGGGTGAGTTTGGCAACTGTATTAAAAAGAAATCTAGGATTGTCCAGGCTGCTGTTAGCCGCTTATATTCAGGATCTATTTGTTTTGGTCGTGACCCAGATTTCATGAATAAACCAATCAGTAAATTTAGAGATTTGCATTTCTAGCTTGGTTCTTTCTGATAATTAAATCTATTTAAAGAGGAAGCTAAGTACATCTCCCAACACTAAAAGAAACTGGATGGAAAATGTACTTTTCTTTGGCTACCGTCTGAGTCTGTTGTTCATGCAAAGCCTTTTCATAATACTTTTTAGAGAATGATGAAGCAGTTCATCGACCACAACCTCTACCTCCATCCAATGTGCACCAAATCGGTTTGTCAAGTGCTGACAGTGCTTCTACCTATGTTCTTTCCTCCAACCGCCATGGGTTCTCCAGTTATCCCGATGCCTTTGTGAGCTCTGCAGCTCAGAGCAATCCTGTTAGTAATGGACTTTCTCAACAGGTAAGGCCTTTTTGGTTACTGCTGAGTATTTTAATATGAGTATGTATAATGTAAACGGTTTTAAAAACTTTGAGGACACTAAATCCTATTCTATGAATTGTGTAAATTTGATGGGCCAGTTGTTCTGGCCTTTAGCCTCTGGTAGGATGCCCAAGGCATAGTGGCCTCAGGAGAGGAATCGCTCAAATAGCAGTTAGAAGGTTAGAGTTAATTCTTTGCTCCTGGGAATTAGCCATTCCTAGAAGATCAAGCTTTGGATTTAGAATTAGCACTCTGGCTTTTATCCAGGTTATTGTGCCATCGACCAGATTAACTTAATTGTATTGTTCAGATTGCTTAATACTGTCTTTTTACAATCTGTTCAAAATAATTTACAAAAATTGAATTTATTTTATTTATTTATTTTTTTTTTTTAGCAGTGTCCTGTCTGGCAATGTGGCAATAAGAATAATTGTCTTGATGCCAAAAAGAGCCCAACAGATTTTACTTTCACAAGTGGAGTAGTACGGCTATTGCCATATTGTTACACTTGTTTCATGCATATAAATTGCTTTTATTATAATTATGCAGGGAGTTTTACAGTTTATATGGAGACTGCAATGTAAATAGAGCAGAAAAACAGAAGAAGAAAAAGAAAAAAAAAAAAAAAGAGAAAAGATGAAAGAAAGAAGAGATAGAAAGGAGACAATGACAAAACATTTTCAGTCTGCTTCATCACCTGCAACGAGATGAAAAAAAGAACAGCACAACCGAAAGACATGGTGCGAGATATACAATAAAGCAACACCTTGAAACTATAAGCTAAAGTAGAATAAAGTAGTAAAAGTAGCAGTAGCAAAAATTAAATTTAGACATCAGCCATGACTGACTGGAGATTTGAAAACACAGATAAAAGAATATGAAAAGAAAAGACCAAAATGCACTGATCCAGGGTTAATGTCTATGTTAAAGGAATAGTACACCCAAAACATGATTAGCCTTCATTTTCTACTCACCCCCATGCTGAACAACACTCTGGAGTACTTTTTTGATATCTCAAATGCATCTGGAGATCTGGGAGGCTTCTTGCTGTCTGCTGACATTCAAATAATGGAGGTCTATGGTGCCGAGGCAGAAAGGTCCATAAAAGTCCACAAAAAGCGTGTCAATATTCCATACTGCTCAGGTCAATGTATTCCAAGTGTCCTGAGTGGGTAGCGTCCAGAATTTACTCGAAACGAAGTCATTTAAAATGTTTTTTAGAGCATAAACAGTAGTGTATAGGACTTCCTGGCGTCTTGGCGGCGGCCTTTCACCTCGCTACGAGAAAACGGCGGCAGACCAAGCCAGATGAAAGTGCGCATTCAACTCGGCAAAAGAACTCATGCTCTTCCTCAACACTGAAGTCCTCAGACATTTTTCTTTCGTTGTTTCTTTCTTTGCACAGGTAAACAGCATATTTCTTCTTCTACGCAGCTTGCATTATCGGCAGAGCAGGCGCTGAATCGCGCTTTTCATCTGGTTTTGGTCTGCGGCTTCCGTAGCGTCATGAGCGCGCGCGGTGTCAGCGCTTTCAGGAAATCTATACACTACTGTTTATGCTCTAAAACGTTCTAAATGACTTCGTTTCGAGTAAATTCTGGATGCTACCTACTCAGGACACTTAATACATTAGACGAAAGCAGTATGGATGAATATTGACCGTTTTTTTAATGAACTTTTATGGACCTTTCCCTTTCGGGCACTATAAACCAGACATGTTCACAAGTCATTTTTGCAAGTCCAAGTCAAGTCTCAAGTCTTGAGCTCAAGTCAAGTCAAGTCTCAAGTCTTGAGAGCTCAAGTCCAGAATCAAGTCTCAAGTCTTGGAGAAGGCCTGTCGCAATAATCAATTAATCGCACAAAAATTCTAATCACTTGATTCATTTAAAAAAGTGCAATAATTTTCGTGCTTGCTTGTTTCTCCTTGTGTTTTCATCTCCGTCACTGAGACGGTATAGCTTAAAGGTCGCTATTATATCTATGGAATTATCATTATCTTGAACTGCTAAATGAAAAATACAATTAAAAAAGCACACGCAAAATTTTTTTCCAGATAAATTTTGCATTTTTTTATCTATTATTTCCTGACATTTGTGGTTACAACTTTTTCTAGTTTTAGCAGTAAATGTCTGCTCTTTTTATTGAAAATGAGGACTGTGGAAAAAAACAATCACAATCCTGCCGTCCACGTACTGTTGCGTCAGTGACGTCAGTGTGTTGCACAGGGAAAAATATGGTTTATGGTTTTCTTTCATTTAAGTGTTAGTTTTATGCTTTGCATGTTTGGAGAGGAAGATATGATTTGTTTTTCTTTGTATTTTCTTCTTGAGCTTTGCATGTTTTGATGTTTCTTTTTTTATATGATTGTTTTCCTTTATTTTAGACTTTTGAATTTTTCCTGCATGTTGGGTTGTTTTGGTTTTGTTTTCACTTGTGACAATCCATGCGCAATGGACTGAAGTAGTTGTCTGAGGAGGCGGAGTGCATTAATTGCGCTGCGTAATGCTGCGCTCAGGTGTGAGCAAGGGCTGATTAAAGCCGACATAAAAGGAGTCTGAAGGAAAGAGAAGGAGAACGGAATCTGCAGGTGACAGGCATATATCTTCCGACGGGGTTTTGGCGCGTGGATGCTGGCGTTCTCCTTGCTTCTCTTTTTAGCTGGATCGGTCTGGAAAGGGGTTTGGCACGCCAGAGACTGGAACAGTGCTGGAGCGCCGCAGAGTCTGTGGATCAGCCAGTGGGTGCTCCAGGCCGATCACTCTCGCACCAGAAGCAGCATAACAAGCGGAGCCCAACTTCCAGCCTGTGATTTTTAAGGAAAACTCTTGAATTTTAGGTTTTATCAGAGGAAGAAAAGGACTGTTTTATTATGCCACTTTTGCTGTGGCTTTTTTGTATAAATAAAACACTTGAACTTGAGTGCTTCACGGTTTGGGTCTTTGAGTTTTTTTTTTTTTTTTCTCTCTTCTGTGTGCGGTTAAGGCGAGGGGCGATCAGTCAAGTTAGTAAAACAAAAACACTTGAATAAGTGTTTTTACACTGGAATAAAATATTGTTCACAAGTCGGAAATCACGAGTCTCGGTCGAGTCTGAAGTCCTTTAAATGCAAGTCTAAGTCGAGTCTGAAGTCATTAAATATGCGACTTAAAGGTGCGACTCGAGTACGAGTCACAAACTCGAGTCCCCATCTCTGCCATAGACCTCCATTATTTGAATGTCAGCAGACAGCAAGAAGCCTCCCAGATCTCCAGATGCATTTGAGATATCAAAAAGTACTCCAGAGTGTTGTTGTTCAGCATGGGGTGAGTAGAAAATGAAGGCTAATCATGTTTTGGGTGTACTATTCCTTTAAGGAATAAATTAACACTTTTTTTTATGTATGTATGTACAGCATTTCCTTGCTGTGTTTTGTGTTTAATAAGGTATTGCTATATTCTGTTTTCATTTGTGTAATTAAGGTCTTGCCTTTTTTAGGTCTATTTCCAGTTTCTGAGTTTATTCTTGTGTTTTGTCCTTTTTGCGTTTGAGTTTAATTTTCAGATGGTTGTTAATTTTTCACCCCTGGGAATTTTTTTCTTTATATCATCTTTTTCCTTCCTTAGCTTCCCTGCTTTCATTCTCAGTTGGACAATATTTCCTCTCAGTAATGCATTTTCAGTGTTCATTCTTCAGCTCTGTTTCTTCATATAAGCTCTATGGCACATTCCTTCTGCCCTCACCAATTTCTGGCAAAGCACTTCAGGTGTACGCACACACCAGCAGCCCCACCCTGAGCTGGGTAATTAGCTGGTCAGAGCAACACCTCCCACTCCAGCTTCTTGCACTTCTCTGTGAAGTTTGTACGTCTCACATTAGCGCAAACTACTGTATTCACCACTAATCTGAGCAGGAAAATAAAATGATCTGTCAGTGCAATGAGAGTTTCTAACTTTAAAATCAGATTATGACATATGCATTTGAAAAAGATAAAGTTTTTTCATATTTTATGATTTAAATGTTGATATTAGGTAATCTGCAAATTGCCATATACTCAAACCAAGAGAAAATAAAACTTAAATATTCTAGAATCCTGGGCATTGCATTAAACTTCTATTTCTATGTTCCATGGAAAACCGTCTGATTAACTTTGAGCAAATGATATTTATGGAAGATTTATGACTGCAAGCAATAAGGTAATAGCAACCAAGAAGAAAGACTGTTGAAGAAATTAGATCATCACATATTTTAAGACTTATGATAACAGTTACATGTAAACATGAAGCAACTGTATTATACAGCCTAATCTATTCCCTGCATTGTTTCCTTCACTTGTGTTCTTTTTTTCACATAAATGAAAGATAAAGTAAAAAACAAAAGAGTTTTAAGACGATTAAACATGTAATAATTTTAATGCTAGGAATAGATTCCTGGAAACTAAGGGAAACCGTGTTTATTTTTAAATATACTTATTTTACTCGTACTCGTACTCGTTGTCTTAAATCTAATTATTATGTAGGATTAAATGCAGCAAGGCTCCAGTAGGTCTGTTGGTCAATAATTCAGTCCAAAAGGGTGACATTGCACTTAGACTTAAAAAAGGCAAAGTCTTGTCACCAGTCAGTCTTTTAAATTGCTTGTTGATTGATTTGTGTTTTTACTGCTAGAAGGAAAGCCTCTTAAACTGTCAGTGTAATTTCATATCAAAAAGCTTAAGCTTTGCATTTAAAGTTCTTGCTGCACTCCTTAAAGATGCAAAATGAACTTATTTGGATAAATTCATTTAAAGCCTTTTAGCTTAAAGCTATCCTTCTTTACAACCACCAGTTTAAACTGCATCTTTTCTACTGGGGAAATATTTAATTTTCAATCACACAGTAATATCAAAAATATCTATAAATAATTATTATCCCATATGTGAACTAAGCAAATCACACTAGGATACATTTTACCTTCAACATTGGAATGTTGTGTGAGGAAGGTTTATTCTAGCTTGGTGCCTGAGAGCTTTTCTACTTTCTCTATGATAGTGGGGTGAAAAAGAAAAACCAGTGAGTGAGGATGGTGTTTTAGAGGATCAGAGCTGCTTTGGTTCTCCAGTTCTGTCTCTTTGATCCATATCCCCAGGCCTGCCTGTCTGCCTCTCTAACTCAGGCCTCTGCTTGTGATTCCTGACAACTGTCGGCCTGAGATAAGGAGGTGGAGGGGGGGTGGATGGGGGTCTTTTCTGCAGCTTCAACCCCCCACCTTCTAAATATGATGTAGCCTTACTTCATACACTTATGTTTTTAGTAGTTTCAACATAAAAACAATGAAAATAATGAAAGCTGATTTCAATTTAAAAAACTAAAAATACAATCCTTAGTTTTGGTGAAAAATGCAAGACATGTCTTTGTCCTTTGTCTATCATCCAGCAGTCGGCTGTGTTTCTCCTATCCTGCCAGGGAGACAACTGCCTTCTTTAAATTTTTAACTGCTATTAAATTTAATAAATCTAAGCCCTTTGACTGGGCATCTTGTTAACTTGGATGCTAAAGTATTTATGTATCCAAAAGATAAACACAAATATTTAGTTTGTTTTTATGACAAGTCATGGAGCGGATTGATAGAAATCCCAGATAGCATAAAAATCAGATTCAGATTTTATAGGAAAAGAGGCAAAGCTTTTTTTTCCCTTTTTTGAATTGATTTAAGTATTGGACAAATAAAAGGAATGAAAGTCGAGGTAAACAGTACTGATCCTCTGGGCGTGTTGTAGTGGTGCAGTGGTTGGTGCACACAACCTATGTCGTCATCGTCACGGGAAAAAGGGGCGTTGACGAAATGCTCGTGGTTGACGAAATCAACAGCGTAACAGTGTAATTAAAGCCCGGCGTACACTGTTCGATTTTCAGGGCGATTTTCCAGTCATGCGACAATCTTTCTGTCGGGCTAACTTTCAGCCTGATCGTGTGTCGTGAGTCATGTAGTGTAAGGGGGTTACGAGCGGCGATCAGCCTCTAACGACCACCTCCTGATCAGGAATCGTGAGGTCAGGAGAATATCAAACATGTTTGATTTTCTCCCGACCGTCGTGGTCAAATCGCTCAGGGCGCAAACAAGGATTCTTCTTTTTATTCTTCCTCTCAGATGTAAACACAGCAGAATGGCAGGGATGCCATGATTGAAATGCAGTTCTGTCTGTAAAATTAACGGACTGCAGCAGCCACGCCTGCTCAGCCACGTCCTTTTTCCAAACTCATAGTCGCCCTTTCTTTCTAGGACCCTCAGCACAAAATTGCACAAATTGCCATGGCAGCGTGGTTCACTATAATGAGCTTAATATCCCTCTTCTATTTGTTTGGCTTCAGGGTAGAGAGCTACAGAGCGGCTCCATCTCACTCGCGGAGCTCAGTCCGGCGTGGTTTTTAGTCGTGTTGCACCGATACCCCGATACCAAATTATCGGACGGGGACCCGATACTGCCCTAAAATGGTGGTATCGGTATGTGCGAGTACCAACAAATGGCGCTTACCGATACCATTTTGAGATTCAACTATTGTCACCCATTCCTGGTAGGTAATAAAAAGTTCTACTGGATTCAGTTTGTATTAGATTTTTCCTGCTTCACAAGGTAGGCAGCAGCTTGACACATGAAGCCATGATGGCAATTATTCTACATTATTATAGTATCGGTGTCGGCCGATACTGCACAACTCAGGTATCGGTATCAGGGCCAAAAAATGGCATCGGTGCAACACTAGTTTTTAGTCATACAGTGTGAGCAGGTAGATCACATCAGAGCGTCGGGCTGAACATAAATCGTAAGCTGCTGCTCACAGTGTACGACTAAACCCTGCGATTAGTCGTGCAGTGTGAGCAGCAGATGCGTGCACTGCGATTGAAAAAAATCGCACTTAATTGCGCTTAACCCCTTAATTCCTCCATCACTATATAGAGCGGCGACTGTGTAGTGGACTTTATAGTGAACTCAGTTACCTAGGGACAGATGATCACTACTTTTTGCTCCCCATTGGTCACTTCACCTTGCCTCCCCGCATGGTGCCAGCCCCATTTTTGTTACCTGTCGTGACAGCTGGTCGCTGTGACAACAAATCCTGCAATGCTTTACGAGAACTATCCTTGCAAAGCATTTTGGGATCTCCACTTGAACTGAGAGACCTCTTTTTTCTCTTGATTGTGAAAAAGTGTACCTAAGTTCTATTTAGCTTTAAAGTCCTACTGAAAGGAATATATGATTAGCAGCTGCTTTTAAACTGTTTAAATGATGTCTCTTATCAAAACTCCAGTCATAGCAGAAGATCACTGGGTCCGGCTCTACTGAAGGCTTCTTCATCAATTGGGAGTTCTCATTTCCACTGTCTATACATAAATTAATGGTTTGAGAGATTGTTGCAAAGTTAAACTAATGCAAGAAGCTGACCACTGTTGCTATATATGCTCATCCAGAGTGTGTGAATGCTGGAAGTCAATGACACAATGCAATAAGCTGGATAAAATAAAATAAATAAATCCTAAAGACCTCTCTTTTCTGTTTGCAGGTCATGAGCGTCTTGAGTAACTCATGCAGCATTTCCTCACAGCCACACCGTGATTTCTCACTGTCACCTCATCCAAGGACTTTGGACTCTTCAATACACAATATCAGGCAAGCCAACTGCAGTCAGCATTCAGCAGAGGTCTCAGTTAAGACGGTGGATAGCCTTCCTTCATCTGATTCTTACTGCCAAACCACATACAGCACAACTGGCTACAGCATGGATCCAGTCGTAACAGCTGCAAGTTACCAGTATAGTCAGTATGGCCAGAGTGAGTGTTAATTTATTAATCCTGCTTTAGTCTTTTAACTTAATGGACCTTTGTTGGTAATAACTTGATTTAAATTAATATTTTCACCTAGACAATTGTAAATAATTTCCTGTATTTTCTGGCTCTTGGTTAATATTTTACTCATTAATTTACGCACTTATTTTTAATGATGTCATGAGAAAGCATTAAACTCTTGTTCTTGTTCATGTTCAACTATTTAACAACTTTTAGTTCAGTTCACATTTAGGTCAAACATTTGAACAACAAAGCAAGACGGCCTTATATAGACATATTACATAAACTTGATCATGGTGGCTCCTCACGGCAGCGGCCAGATACAGCTCTGGACAATCCCACAAAATATGCCGTTCAGAACGCTATTAAACAAGTCATCAATCTTGCATCTACGACCGCCAACGCCTGCTGGAGCTACGTTCACAAAATGCTTTAAATACAGCTACTCTTGACCACATAGAAAGCTGTGGAGTGCTACAGACGGATGAAAACAAAACAGCAGACGAGCTGGGCAGACCCGGCCGGAGGAAGCGATGTTCCAGGCGGAGGAAGCGGGGCTCCAGCAATACCGGACAATGCCACAGCCTGGAGCGACTAATGCTATACTGTGCAGATAGAAACAAAGAACTTAGCTGTAAGACTGGTGATGGAGGCTTTGTGTGTACATTACAACTGCTGCTGTAAAATTGCTAGATCGGTCGCGAGCTTCTGCTCCCCAGACATCAAGTTTCTGACTTTTAACTGCAAACCGTTCTATCTGCCCAGAGAGTTAAGTATTGTTGACATTGCTGCTGTTTAAGTGCCCCCCAGTGCTACAAAAGAGGTCAGGCTCAGTAAGCCAGAGTGGCGGTCTGTGGGAGTGGTGGGCCTTGAACTTTGAAGGTCCACTAACCACTAGACCACAAATCCCCTTGTGTCCATGAAGTGTTGCTCCTGCTCTTCGATATGTCCTTCAATACCCTTTGATGCACTTCAGCCATATACTTTGCATGTAAACCGGCTGTTTCTGCTGCTCAAATCGCGTTTGGTTCTACAGCAATATCCACTCGGTTCATTAAGCAAAAAGTACTGGTAAAACGTAGATAGTAGATAGATAGAAAAAACTTACTACCAATCAAATCATGGAAATGTCAGGGCTCAGATCTGAAGAAATCAAACCAAGATGGAGGCCGATCCCTGCCAAATTTCCGTTACTATTACTGGCCAGCACAACTTATGCTGTCTGTCTTATTGAATGCAGTGTCAGCATGATGACAGTGGACCTGTCTAGCTGGAAATGGAGACGCGCTCCTTTGGCTCTTTCTCACTGTTGTGTGCTGCATCCATCTCACAACCTTAAACCAGCAGTTAAGAAATCCATCATAATCTGGAGATCTTTAGAGGATGAGTTTGGGAAGCCCAACAAGTATAATTATTTTTCTCCCCTCTTTAATACATTTTGCTGCATGTTAAGGTTGGCAGAGGCGAGGGTGGAGAAAACAAATTTGCCTCTTTTGAAGACTTTAAATATAATATATCTTAATCTAATTTAAATATATATAGATATATATATTTGCAGATTCAACACTGTTTTTTAGCACCGTCCCAGGGTTCCCTCATCCCTCTTTAAATGTAATGGATGATATTATGTGTTTTAACCCTGTTAAGAAAAAGGTTGAATCAGCAATGCTTGTTTTGATTTCACAGTTGGGTTCTTCTTCTCCTACTGCTATTAAGCGGTCCTATGAACCTATGAACTTATTGTATTTTCTATGTTGTTGGCTTATTGATGGATTCTGTTGAGGTGGAGGGATGCTACACCACCAAAAGAGTCACGTTGGATCAAAAGTGTACCATACATCCAGGGCTATAAGACTCATATTAGCTACAGTCATATACCACACCAGTTTGTTTGGTCTGTTCTTAGGTTAAAATGTGTTCCATCTGAGAATGACAATCAGTGGCACCTACAGAATGAGTCCCTCCTATTTATACTCAGAAACCAGGTGGTCTGCGTGTGTTGCAGTGAACACAAATATGCCCCCGACCCTCCCGCAGACTGCTGCACCTCTCCAAAACTGTAGGTGACCTCTGACAGTGCCGCAGACAGGAGGCCTCTGATTGGTCAAATCTACATCCATTCTACACTATGCTGATGAAGACTCTCAGGCATCCAGGTCATAGTCATTAAAATTAAAAAAGAAATCCACTGGACTTTGTTCCCAAAGTTTGAAGACGTTTCTCCACCTCTCCAGGAAGCTTTCTCAACTCAAATGTCTGGATCCGCAGTGAGTTTGAGTCTTTATATAGACAAGGCCTTGTATTGATATGAGCGGAGTGGTACGTATATGCTGTTCAGTGCAGCGAGAAAAGCTCTGATCGTTATATTGGAGAAACCAAACAACCTCTCCACAGACGCATGGCCCAAAACAGAAGAGCGCCCTCCTCTGGACAAGACTCCACAGTAGACCTACACCTTGTGGACAAAGGACATTCTTTTGAGGACCAGAATGTTCATATTCTGGATAAAGAAAATAGATGGTTTGAGAGGGGCGTGAAGGAAGCCATCTATGTTAAGAGAGAAAAAACAACTTTAAACAGAGGTGGTGGACTCAGATTCCAGCTTCCAAAAACTTATAATTCAGTTATAGAAATAATCCCTTCCAGATATCACCAAACCCCCCACCCCATCACAGAGGAACAAAGTACCTTCACTCTTCAGCCACTGAACACTACCCCTTAACGACCGACCCTTAACAATCATAGACAGGCTTCAGGTATTACAGGAGACAATCCCCCTTTAACGACAATCCCCTTCAAAGACTGACCTTCAGAATTATAGCGAGGTTTCAGATATTACAGGCTAACAATGGAACCAAACGACCCACTTGTCGGTTTCTATTTGCGTGTTTACAAGCAATTCAAGGCCTTGTCTATATAAAGACTCAAACTCACTGCAGATCCAGACATTTGAATTGAGAAAGCTTCCTGGAGAGGTGGAGAAACGTCTTCATATCTTGGAAACCAAGTCCAGTGGATATTTTTTTTACTTCTACGGAACTCTACACTATGCGTATTTCCTGTTTGGTTCCTTACCGGCTTGTTTTGTTTGTATGACCTCCATTGTGGAAAACGACTCGTGAAGATGGACCGGCTAGAAGAACGAGGTGCGCGAGAACGCTGGGACCCTTTTTCCACCTGGATCCCCGCTCTTTTTCCCCTCATATCCCTCTGTTGTCGCTTTCAAACTTGCCCCCACTTTCTCACCCTCTCGCTGTATGTAGACCCACAGCTAGTTCTTGATTGGCCCTCTTGCATTGTGCCATGGAATAACAGCGCAGACCACGGTGCAATATTGAACATAAATCAAAAATATCTGTGACACACTAATGCGGGAGGATAACCAACCCTTAAGGGGTTGGGTCTCTCCAGGAATCTCCTTTAAGTGGGACAGGCAACCAGGAAGCAACCTGCCCAAATACCCAAATTAACTGTCTCCACATCATAAAAAGGACTATCAACTTTAGTCTGAGTTCCTTATGGTTGATGGAGCTAATCATTATATTCTTAAGGTTAACACATAACAGGCTAGATTCCACTACTTCTGTCCTGGATTCATTCCTTCTGCTGGTCCAGATTTCATGACCATGGCTGCAGCACCAGTAAATCAAAACCTCAGTTTTTTGCTTCACCACTTTATTTACCAAGACAAACAGGATCACTACCCACTGCTGAAGACAAAGCCCCACCTATCCATAGCACCAACATCACTGGTAAACATGATGCTAAGACATTTACACTTCTTTAATTGGAGGAGGAACCATCCACAACTTGAGTAAATTCAATATTTTTCTGATAATAAATCCATAGGCTGGTATGAAGCATTTCTGAAACATGTACGTTATATATTGAACATGTATTATGTTTATTACCAAAAGTGCAGTTTGTCTTAACTATAACAGAATGACTAGATGGAAACGTCTGAAGGAAACAACAAGCAGTTAAGCTCAGAGGGCATGTTTCATGAAAGCTGGCATTAATTCTCATCATATTTTTCCTCAGTTTTTGATGTTGCTCCTCCCAGGTTCAGCTGGCGATAACTTCTCTGACAGAAGAATTGACAGTGTTGATATTACAGGATGTGTGTATGTTGGACTACTGGGAGGAGATAAGCAGGGTTTGACAGTTCAGAACCTCGTTTGAACAGAAAGAAAACTGTCACACCTTTGCTAAGAAGCAAAAAAATAAATAAGAACATATATGCGTGGGCAGGTCTGTCTGCCAAGATGCCATTCACCTAGAGAGGTGCTGGGGGAGCAATATGTGTGTGTGTGTGTGTGTGTGTGTGTGTGTGTCTTTGCTTTCCACCAGGGCTTAGTGACAGGGCCCCTTTAAAGGGATGTTTTTCCTGCCAGCCAGGTTTATACCTTAAATCCTCTGCAAGGAGTCAAATGGATAGTCCTCTGCCACTGAGATAGAATGTGTTTACACACTGGCACACTTACAGGCATGTCAGTTATTTAAATACTGATCTCTAAGTACCTTCCTTCTTTACTACAAGAGTCAAATGTCAGAGGAAAGCGCTAAAACTGTCCGCAGAAAGGTAAGCAGAGGATGGAGACAGTTCATTAAATTCAGCGTTCAAACATTCAAAATAAAACGCTTAGTTTATCACCAGGTTTTTTTTTACTTACCGGAAAAATTTTGTAATATCTTATTTGAATAAAAACAAGTAGTTTCAGTTTCTTAAAGATTTCATGATTGCATTAAAAACAGAGGAAAGGATGTCCTGTTGTTTCACAGTTGATCATCAAGCTAAACAGCTGCTGTTTGGTTTTTGAGTAAAAATAAATTGTATTTAAAAATAAAACTGGCTCTAGTAAAATATCAAACTCAGATGCAGACGGTTCTTGGGTGAGAAATTCGTCCTGATTTTTGTCTACGGCATTTAAACTGACATGAATCAAAAAAGTATTCCGGTTAAATCTTGCAATGTCTTAAAAAATTATGAGGAAACTCTTTAATGTGTTGAATTTAAAGCTGGGTTGTTGATTTAAGATTTCCTGAAGCAAGAATTTTTTTTTTGGTGAGATTGATAAACCATCCAATCATCCATTTTCTGTCACACTTATCCCAATCGGGGTGGAAAGGGTTCCTGGTGTCTATCTCCAGCTGTCTACGGGCGAGAGGCGGGGTCCAACCTGGACAGGTCACCAGTCCATCACAGGGCAACAGAGAGACAAACAACCATTCACTCACACTCACATCTAAGGAGGATTTAGAGAAGCCAATTAATCGAACAGTCATGTTTTTGGACTGTGGGAGGAAGCTGGAGTACCCGGAGAGAACCCACACATGCTCAGGGAGAACATGCTAACTCCATGCAGAAAGACCCAGGGCCGGGAATTAAACCCGGAACCTTTCTTGCTGCAAGGCAGCAGTGCTACCCCTCCCCTGAGAAGCCCATCGATAAATCTATTCAACTGATTTATTTTTAAACCAGCATTCGTTGAATTCAATTGAATCAAACGGAGACATGAGTTAAAAGCAGCATTACAGAACTAAAGCTTTTGAGCTTTGTCTCTTAATGAGGAATGGAAATGAATAAGATTAGTAAAAATTAGTAACGTGTGTATTTTCATTATTCCAGATTCCAGAAACCAAAGCGATTTTTTTTTTCAATATTTACCCAAATTTTAAACACTGAGTAACAATTAAGAAAAAGCAATGGGTGCTCTAAAACAAAATTATTTGTTTATTCAAATTTTCAACAGATTTTTTTATTTTAGAAAATGTATAGCAGCTCATGATAAACTGAAGCAATGCATTTTTTTTATATTATGGTGAATTTCAATATTCTTAAGATTGAAAATTGTATTTATTTCTTAGATGGTTAAGTGTCCTGAACTAGCGTCATTCATACCTTAATTGACATTAAATATAGCTGCAGTGTTAAATTTAACTAAAACTATTTCATTCAACATGGGAGTGATGGCAACAACTAAAATTATCACATTTCTTTGCAAAACTGGGTGAATATTCAGACATTAATGGATCAAAGTTAGAAGTTACTTTTCACAAATTATCCGAATTAGTTACAGAGTAACTGCAGCTTTAAAGTAACTATTTAGAAGGCAAAGTAACCATGCAGTTACTTTATGATTCAAAGTGTCTATTAATTTGATTACTTTCTTGTTATCATAGTTTTAAATCAACTTGTGAGTAAAACTATAAAATAAATAAGTTTGTGAATTAAGGGCCTGAAAGGAAGGTTTTGGTCACAAAAGTTTCCCTCCTAATTTTAAAGTAATATATTAATGCCGACAGGTTTCAAATCTCATTTACAAACATTGAACTAATTAGTTTTTGATGACTTTTTCACCTATGATGGAAATTGATTTCAAAAATACCCAGAAGTAAATGTTTAAATATAAACTAGGGATAAAAGATTTAAACCATCTGTCCCTGCCTGACTCTTTTTGGCTCTGTCACCCATCGTTTCTCAGGTGGCGTGGATTACTTGGCGAAGAACGTTAGCCTCTCCAGTCAGCACACGGTGAAGGTGACCAACCACTCCGCTGTACTGGGGCTCCTGCATGTGAAGACTGGTCCAGCCTACTAGTGCTTTACAGAGAAAACCATCAACTGCTGGTTGTCTGAATAGCACAGGCCACCCAAACCTCCCACAGAGGTTTTTCATCAATGCCAGATTATTATTATTATTATTTCCACCGAACAGACAGAGCCAACAACTGGATTTCTGTTTCTGTAAACCTTTGGCTCCGTCTGTGGATCAGAGGGAAGCAGCAGAGTCCTACTGGCTAATGTTTGTAATTTGCCTGGTAATGCTTGCCTGGTTTGGACGCATACATGGTAACAGGTGGTATTAAAAGAAATGTTAATATTACAAACTTTGACTTGGTTTTAGAGATACTATTCTTTTGGGATGCAGTCGTTTAAAGGAAAAGTCCGCTCATAATCAGAATACAAACTTCTAAAAGTTCTTTAAATATGAAATTATTCCATCCTGATCAATGAATGATAAGGGTTTTTAATTAAGAGTAATTTTCATTTAAATGTGCTTTACTGGAGGCATCCATGTTTGTCAATAAACACTACTGGAAGATGGCAGGAGGGAGTGGGTTACTATATTTGGGCAAAATGGCGGCTCCCAGACTCAGTGATCACAACGTGAAATTATTATTATTTTTTTTTACTGATTAACACTAAATTCATTAAATCACTGTGAACGTATTAGTTTCAGGTATAAATTATGATTTTGAAAATTTAATATTCCTTGCTGACCGGACTTTTCCTTTAAAACAACAGCAGGAAAATAAAAGACAATGAAATTTGTTTTTCAAGCATTAATTTAAGATGGTTGTTTCAACCAGTGCAAGAATATTTTAATGTTTTTTCTTTTCTTTTTTTTTTGCTAGCAAACTATGAAGCCAAAGTCCTGTAAAATATTGTTTTTTATTTATTTTCTTTGTGTGTGTTTTCTGGACAGTACATGTGCAAAATCAGATCTTTGTCATTAAAAGGTCAAATGTTCTTTTTCATATGTGCACAAAAACAAAGGGAAAGAAAAATTAGTGCCTGTCAATCGATTAAATTTTTGTAATCGCGATTAATCGCATCAATGCCCCTTTGAACTCTTCCATGTGGCATTTGCAGCACATTTTTTTCCTGATTGAAAATCATTTAAATGACATACAAAAAAAATACATACAGGCCCCTAGGTTTGTGCCAATGTTCTTTTTAAAATGAAAACAGGTCTAGATACTGATTTATGCCAAAATAACAAATACCAAAAAAAGGCTGAAAACAGGCTGATGTAGAGGCAGTCTTTACAGTTCAATACGGATCTTTTGAACAAAGGGCTAAGCATTTTTGCCCTACTGCTGCTCAAAATTTAGTAGGGGATTAACTTATTAGATGTTAATTTAACTTAAGGTAATGAAGACAATTTTTCAATCAATACATCAAATCAATAGACCCGACATCTATGGTGGAAGGAGGCTGAAAAGTAACTTTCAGCCTCTTAACAAAAATGAGAACACACACACACACACACACACACACACACACACACACACACACACACACACCACTTTTTCTCCATCACTTTTCTTCTGCACAGCAAGGTGCGTAGCAGATTCATTTCACCTCAATCTGTTTTCTCAGCGTATTTCAGGTTGCTACTAGTTACCAGACACTCAACTTGTTTGTTGGTGGTGGGGCTTAAAGAAAAGGCACTAGCGTCACCCAGTGTATGAGCGTCTTTTTCCCTTGAGGAGCTCCGCTCTTGAAGCCTATGAGAAATGCATAGACTGGGGGAAAATAGCCCCGCCTTCCCGCAGGCTGCAGCGGGATGTACTTGGAAAATTGTACCATAAAACCACATAGCGTTAATCTCACGTTAAAAAAATTATCGCCGTTAAAATGGCCTCGCGTTAACGCGATAATAACGAGATAATTTTGACAGCACTAAAAAAAATAGAATAGTTTAGAGGAGTGCCCAGTAGAGAAAATGGTAAGCAAAGAGATGAGGGTGTCTGAAAAGGTTTTCTTTGCATTTGTTCTATATTTGAAGGTTTTTTGTACCATAACTTCCCCCTTAGACATAGCAAGCTTCAACCCATTCATGGACTGTTTGTGTTTTATTGTTTAAAATATTAAAAATATTATTTATTGATATTTTACTGCTGTTCTTTTATTTTTCTAGGATGGTCTAGTCAGAGGGTCTTCAACAGGGGTCAGCGACCCCTAGGGGTCCACGGAGGTACTGCATGGGGGTCTTGGTTGATTACTTTTTTATATTCCCTCCCGCAATTTTTGCACTAATTAAAATGTCTTTAAGTCCCACATTAACATGAATTTATCTGAGCCGTAGTAAATGATAAAATGGATTATATCCCATGGAGAAATTACTTTCGTTACATGATTACATCTAATGAAGGACTATAGGACCAGTTTAATAGAACACAATTTCATACAATATATATAATTAGGGGGTCCCCGCTCCATCTCGCAATCAGATTTGTGGGTCCTTGGCCTCAAAAACGTTGAAGACCCCTGGTCTAAGTGCATCAATCAGTTTGGTTGTCTTGTTATCAGAAAGAACGTATAAACTGATTCCAGATCAGATTCAGTCACTATAAAAAAAAAGAATGAAATAATTTATTTCTTACATTATAGAAAGTGTCATTTGATAGTCGGGAATCATTTATCCAAACATCCATTTTCTGATACGCTTAATCCCAAGTGGGGTCATGAGGGGTGCTGGTGTCTGTCTCCAGCTGTCTATGGGCGAGAGGCGGGGTCCACCCTGGACAGGTCGCCATAGGAACCATTTAGTTAATCTTACTTTTTTTTTTTTGCCAATAATTAGATTACACGTTTTTGTTTATAAATTTAAATTCTTGAATCAAATATATATTTCTTATTTGTTCATAAAATTCAATAATCCCTATATTTGGAATGAAAAACCCATTTGTTTAAGAAAGCATTTGAATTCTTAAATTGTAGCACATTTATTTAAAACAAATGATCGTTTCACCTTCTAGATTCCGCACACAAAATGTTTCAAAAACTGACTGTGGGAGGGAAAAGGACATATCAGCTGAATTCTTCCTACCAAAAGATCAAATTCATCTTTTCACAGACATGTCAGTTGATTTATCAAAGACACTATTGTCATCTGCCTAAATCCAGAACAAACCTGACAAAAAAATTTGTGAAAATTTGACAAAAAATTATCCATTTAGTTTGAATTAATTAATCTTTATCAAACCTAAAGGGAGAAGATGCAATTGAGTATTAGGGAAGGTTATCAATCCTGCCACATCGAGATGGGCAGGAAGGATCTCCATGGTACTATTATTTTATCACCAGACCTGGAACCAAGAAATGATGACCCTTCAGCCATATCTCAGTGAAAAACATGATCCTACAGTCTGGCTGAATCCATATTAATGCTGTCATCACTTTGTTTTTGCTCTTTATAGACCAGGTAAACCTCTGGCTTCAAAGCCATAAATAGCTCTCAGAACAGATTTAGACATTTGGCCATTTAATAAACACAAAATAAGGAAGAAGAAATTTCCTCAAAATCCAGAACTAAATTAAAAATCAGTAGCATTTTTGTGATAAAATAAGCAGCAATGTTTATGTCCCTTTAAGAAGGAATTTTTTTTTTCTAGTTTCATACCTGTTTGGTCAAAATACAGACGATATCCATGTGAAAAAGACTTTAAAGATTTTATTAATGCATTTGTCCCAGACCAACGGTACCTTTAGATGCGCTTTGATGCCATCTAGTGGCCACTGAGCGAAATGCAGTGGGTTCATGGAAAGGCGCAACGATCAGACAGAGGGTTGTTGGTAGATGAAGTAAGTTTTTCACTGTAAAACTGATACTTAGAATTAATAATGGTAATTATTCTTAGATATTTGTGTTTAAGGATTTTTTTTTTATCTCTGTACTTTTTCTCTGCTATTTATTCGCTATAGTTTTAGCAATTTAGCAACAAATTGAAGAGTTAAAAAAAATAATAAATAAACAACAATATACTTAGACTTAGAGACTTAGACTTGACTTTATTAATCCCTTGGGATTACTCCCTTCGGGAAATTGTATTTCCAGTAGCAGGAAAAATTGCACATATAAGAAAAAAAGAGGATGTTTAGACACAGTATATACAATAGAAAAATAGAATAAAATCAATTAAATAAGGTGTAGGAAGATGTATTGGGGGATGAGGATAGACAAATAAACACAGAGGGCTATAGCAAAAAAACAATGACTTAAATTAACAGTTATGTAGTGTATTGCACTTGAATGGTTGAGAAAAAAAAAAACAAAACTGTACTATAAAGTGTTTTAGTAATTGACATTTGAAAATAACAGCAACATCAGAGATGTGCAAAATGACAGCAACATGTTATTTAACTGACTAAGGTAGGAACTTTGCAAAATCAACATGAATGTAACAACTTATTGAGGTTGTTGGGAACAGTGAAGTGGTTATAGAGTCTTTCAGCTGCTGGGAGGAAGGATCTGTGATAAAGCTCCTTTGGTGCATTTAAAGGATGCAGCAGTCTGTCACTGAGCAGAGCTCTCCAGTTTGCATGCACCAGCTTCACGCATGGGGTGGGAGATGTTATCCAACAGAGGTGATCATTTAGTTAGGATCTGTCTGTTTTCCACCTCCTGCACTGAGTCCAGAGGGCATCCAATCACAGAGCTGGCCTTCCTGATCAGCTGATCCAGCTGCTTCCTCTCAGCTACAGATAAGCCACTGCTCCAACAGACAGCTCTATAGAAGATGGCTGATGCCACAACAGAGTCATAGAAGGTCTTTAGGAGCGCCTCAGTCTCCTCAGCAGAAAGAGTCTGCTCTGACCTTTCTTGTAGAGAGCCTCAGTGTTGAGAGTCCAGCCCAGTTTGTTATTCAGATGAACAGTCAGGTACCTGTTTGTAGATCAGGTTCTTAGTTCATTCTTGTTTTTTGAATATTTAATATTTTCTCTGGAAGGTTTCTTCTAAGTGTTTCTGTGTCTTTCTGTTCAGATACTTTCACTATTGTTTTTTTTTGCTCATCTCCATTTGCTTTCAATAGTCTAAGCTGTGCCTGAATGTTTCGGCCATTAAGCTCCCAGGTTGTTTTCTTCCATGTTCTTTGTCTCTTGTCCAGATTTCTTGTACTTGTTGTAATTTTCTGATTATCCTATAAAATCATTTAATTTATAGTTTGCCATCCGCATTTCCTTCTACAATTTACAACAGCCCCCCCTTATTCATCACATTAACGACCTCTACAACTTATACATTATAAAAGACACAATGTGAAACATTTTCTAGAAGTTATTTCTATTTTTAGGTTTGGGGCTTTTCAGCGATACCAGTTAATCAGGATTGAAAAAGATGGGGTTTATTCCACGAATAAACTAACTAGCAAGTAACAGCGATAGCAACCTTTAAATTTTAGTTAACTAGTTAAACATATTGAAAAATCGGCATGTTTGATCTTATCTCCATTTAACAAAAAAGTTGACAATGTTACACGGCTTACACTTTTTTTTAGGAAAACCTGCAAAGATTTCTGCTTCTTGCTGCTGGTTTCAGTAATTCCCTCTGGGATTATTAAAGTATGTCTGATTCTGAACTGAGTCTGATTTGCTAAACATTCTGATGTTCACATTAAGCTCTGCTCAGCATCATTTCTCATGTTGAACGTCGGCATTAGAATATGTATGCTCATGGTCCATTGAAAGACAGCTCGGAAAAAAGAGTTACTGCACACTGCACACCCTTTAAATTAAATACATGCTAATATCATGTACAATGCAGCAAATTTGCTAAGCAAATAGCAAATGTCAGTGTTCTTATGTTATTTCAATATTTAAGGAAAGTTTTTCAAAACTTCTAGTAATGCAAGAGCTGTAAAAGCTAGAATAGTGTGAGTTATATTTGTCCTTAACTGAGATTTTTGTAAATAGAATGTGGGACAAAAAAAAAATGCCTCGCAGCAGCTGCAAACTGATTAGAAATGTAAATGTAGGTTCAAGTATAAACGTGTTCATTCAAGCCTCATTTTCCTTGTTTTAAACAGAAAACATATTAGCTTAGCATCAGAATTTCCAAAGTTAAGATTAATAATTTTACAGTATACAGCTGCTGCTTTCAGAACACAATCATAACTGTGTTACATTAACTTATTTAATGATTTCACTTCGCTCACTTTCTACATTGTCAAGTAGGGAGAAAACAGTACTTTCTTATAAATAGGGATTTACTGAAAATTTGTGTATCACAGGACTTTCACTTTCTCAGGTTGGTCCCACCCTCAAAGTGACACAGTATACAAGTATACACATAAGCAGGGAGAATCTATAGTTGCTTCAAATGCAAGCCATGAGCAAAGGGGAGGAGCAAGCACTTATGAGAGTGACATATCACTGAGCTCATGATATTTGTTTTTGCATGCATAAAATATTTAAAATACATGTGGAAAGTAGTTTACCCTAAGTGACATAAGTGCATAAGCAATAGTGGCAGATTTCATGTCAAATTTCATGTGCTTCTGCTTGTTTACAAAATCAGACTGCAATAGTTCTGCTTAAAGTCTTTTAGTTTCTTGACTACTTTTCACTCTTCAGTGATACATGGTCCTCTTTTAACCCAGTATGATTTCAAGACATTACTGGGTGACAAAAAACAGACCTCTCTATCCTCTATCCTCCCTGCTTCATTTTTTAGGGGTGTAGTTGGAGGCATTGTCTCGTGTTGTTGACAGGATTAATCTTTCTCTTTTAACAAGCTCAGTTACAAACAGTTTTAAAGCAGGTGTCATTGAACCACTACTTCTGTAAAAACAAATTATGGAAAATTCCTTTAAAGATATACATCACTTTATACTGTGAATATAGTGACAAAGTGCTTCACAACACAATTTAAAAACACCAGAAAATACACAATTTAAAATGCTAAGACAATAGGAAATCATAGCATCCCAAAAGATAGTTAATTAAAAGCTTGTACATATAAATGGGTTTTAACTAAGCTCTTCAAGGTGACAACAGAGTCAATACAGCGCAATGCAGGCGGAAGATCACTCCAAAGCCTGGGAGCAACAGCCTCAAAGGAATGGTCACCTCTAGTATGATAACGAGTGCCTGGAAGATAAAACTAGAATTTTAAAAGTGATCCTATAAGACACTGGCCGCCAATTAAGTTGTTTTAGAATCAGGAATATGTGAGTCCTCCTATTTGTACGGGTCAGAATTCTCGCTGCAGAGTTTTTCACTAATTGCAGTCGAGAGAGCTTCTTCTTGTTCAGACATGAAAAACAAACTATTACATTAGTCTAGACGCAAAAACACAAAAGCATGAATCATAAGTTCCAGTTCATTCCTTGAGACCATATTCCTGAGTTTAGAGAGTCTTCTTACTTGAAAGAAGCAGTTTCTTGGCAGCGGCTTACAGTGCTCCAATAATTACATATCTTTGTCAAAGATAACTCTTAAGTTTCTAAGACTTGGCTTAGCAGACTGGCCTTAGTCCCTCAAGTACTGCTTAATCCCTGGAATCTCCTGTCTATGTCTGTTTATGTCTGTAGTTATACTGATAACTCATCAAAGTTTGCTGTAAAAATTTAGCTGGATTAATATTATAATGAAGGTATGGATGAGTGGTGAGTGGAGGAAATGAGGAGAATTAATATAATAGAATAGAACAGAAAGTCAAAGGCTCAGATCAGAGGACCCAGTATTCAAGGCAAGACAGACAGATAAAAGTGTTTATTCAAAAACTAGGGCGTCTTTCACAGGAACCTCTGCAGAAAGGAAACACAGGTTAGTGACAACATAAATCTGCCGGATGAATCAGGATGGATCAGGAGATCCAGAAGATGGAAGAGGTTCCAAAGAGAAATCCAGGTCGGTGACAGGAAGTAGCTCAGAATTCAGCAAACTGGCAGAATCCAGGTAATGTTGTAACTTTCTCACCAATGATTTGAGAATAACTTGCACTGATGACTGGATAGAGGGCTGGTTAAATAGAAGCAGGAGCAAGTGCATCAGATGAACGGTTGAGAGAAAACCGGCAGAGTTAGGCAGGTGAATGAAATGAGTAATCCAGCCAGTCATCAGCGCCAAGAACATGACAAGAACAGGTATATCTTTATTGACCCATTCCAGGGAATTTGAGAGGTAAGACTTAGATGGATAGGACTTTTTAAAAAGCACTGTATCTTCTCAGATAATAAAAACTGCAGAATATTGCTATAGACTCATTTTTTATGTCCGCAGTCTTAATAATTTCTTCTGGATTACAAATGATTTATTGTCATTTGTTCTTTGATAGTTTAAAAGGAAGCATAGGTCCTGCTAGAACACACTATATATTAGAATATACACTCACCGGCCACTTTATTAGGTACACCTGTCCAACTGCACTTCATTTCTAAGCAGCCAATCACATGGCGGCAACTCAGTGCATTTAGGCATGTAGACATGGTCAAGACAATCTCCTGCAGTTCAAACCGAGCATCAGTATGGGGAAGAAAGGTGATTTGGTGACTTTGAACATGGCATGATTATTGGTGCCAGAAGGGCTGGTCTGAGTATTTCAGAAACTGCTGATCTACTGGGATTTTCACGCGCACAACCATCTCTAGGGTTTTACAGAGAATGGTCCGAAAAGAAAAAACATCCAGTGGCGGCAGTTCTGTGGGCGGAAATGCCTTGTTGATGCCAGAGGTCAGAGGAGAATGGCCAGACTGGTTGGAGCTGATAGAAGGGCAACAGTGACTCAAATAACCACCACAACCAAGGTTGGGCAGAAGAGCATCTCTGAGACGCACAGTACGTCCGGAACTTTGAGGCAGATGGGCTACAGCAGCAGAAGACCACACCGGGTGCCACTCCTTTCAGCTAAGAACAGGAAACTGAGGCTATAATTTGCACAAGCTCATGAGAAATTGGACAAAAGAAGATTGGAGAAACGTTGCCTGGTCTGATGAGTCTTGATTTCTGCTGCGACATTCGGATGGTAGGGTCAGAATTTGGCGTCTACAACATGAAAGCATGGATCCATCCTGCCTTGTATCAACGGTTCAGGCTGGTGGTGGTGGTGTCATGGTGTGGGGAATATTTTCTTGGCACTCTTTGGGCCCCTTGGTACCAATTGAGCATTGTTGCAAGCGCCACAGCCTACCTGAGTATTGTTGCTGACCATGTCCATCCCTTTATGACCACAATGTACCCAACTTCTGATGGCTACTTTCAGCGGGATAATCGCCATGTCATAAAGCTGGAATCATCTCAGACTGGTTTCTTGAACATGACAATGAGTTCACTGTACTCAAATGGCCTCCACAGTCACCAGATCTCAATCCAATAGAGCATCTTTGGGATGTGGTGGAACGGGAGATTCGCATCATGGATGTGCAGCCGACAAATCTGCGGCAACTGTGTGATGCCATTATGTCTATATGGACCAAACTCCCTGAGGAATGCTTCCAGCACCTTGTTGAATCTATGCCACCAAGAATTGAGGCAGTTCTGAAGGCAAAAGGGGTCCAACCCGTTACTAGCATGGGGTACCTAATAAATTGGCGGTGAGTGTATATATATATGATGTCCCAAATGAAAATCCTGCTGAGATTTTCAAGTCACACAGAGGTGACTTGAAAATATGTTTCTAACTGGGTTTTTCTGCAGAGAAAGGAGGCACAATCAAGGACAGCTGCAGATTTAAAGATAAGACAGATTTACTGGGATATGCAGCATGCAATAAAATATATGTTCAAGTTTATGCTGATGAAGGTTCTCAGTCATCCAGGTCATAGTCATTTCGTAAAAATTCAAAAAATCCACTGGACTTGGTTTTCAAGATTTGAAGGCGTTTAAGCCACCTCGTTAGCCTGTAATATCTAATATCTAGATATTACAGGCTAACGATGGAACTAACGACCCATTCATCGGTTACCATTGCATGTTTCCAAGCGATACAAAGGCGTTGTCTATATAAGACTCAAACTCACTGCGGATCCAGACATTTGAATTGAAAGCTTCCTGGAGAGGTGGCGAAGCGTCTTCAAATCTTGAAAACCAAGTCCAGTGGATTTTTTGAATTTTTACGGAATGTTCAAGTTTACATTAAAGTTTACAAGAAGAATAATCTTATGCTTTATTTAAAAGCAACATTTGTTTTTATCTTTTGTAATTTAGCAGGACTCAGAGTCAGAAATATTTTTTCTAGCTAACTCAGAGACACACAGAGTCGGATTCAAAATTGAAATACATGAAAAATACAAGAATAAAGTGGCCGGTGAGTGTAGATGGAATATAGAAGATGGCATCAAACTGGAAAATCTGGATTATTTATAAATAGGAGGGATTAATACTATGATATCATTATTGTATATAGATTATGTTTTTTAAAGTAAACTTTTTGATGACGTTTGGTCTTTTATGTCATGTAATTTAGTCAGCACTGTTGCATAGACATATTCAAGTCCACATAAATGCATGTAAAGCATCCTAGCAGACATTTCTACGCACAAGTTTGACATTTCAAAGTGGCTTCTCCAGCTGTCCAGCATTAATACCAGTCCTCATGTTGTTTTTGTAACCATGACAACTACACAATCAGACTGCATAAACATACAGACTGATCAGTAATTCACTTGAGAATAAGCTAGGTTACCGACTGTAACTAAGTGTGGAGCGAAAGAGAACATCTTTCAATCTTGTCCAAATGTGAACTTTTAGACCCTGGACTCAATTTCTGTTTGTCATGTGAGAACTTTAAGGTCCAACTGGCAGTTTCCATTCAACCATCATTTCTAGAAATCTTTGAAGGTCAACCCAGTCCCTTAGGGGTTGACAGCTTACAAGTGCAGGACTTTGCTGTCCGTGTGTTATGATGCATGCAGAGCCTTAGCAAAATACCATTTTATGTTGTGACTAGTGTAGATGGGGATATTTAGTTGAGTAAAAAAGTTTTTTCAAGGAAGATGTGAAATATGCAGCTGTTTTAAATAGAGGTAAGCAAAGCAATACTGTTGCTATTTCTAGATACTAAGCCTTGAGCTCAACAGATTTCTATCTCCCCATGTATAGTGGAAGATGGATCTTATTTGTGTGATGTAATATAAATCCCTTTATTGTTCCACAATGGGGAAATTCACTCTCTGCATTTTGCCTCATCCCCTCGGGGAGCAGTGGGCTGCCTGTCACTACCTGATCCATCCTGGAAGCACGATCCATCCTGCGCATACACAAACAGAAATGCATCTGGGTTTCCATAAATAATGTAATTATGGTATTAAAATTACTTATTTCTATCCTTAACTCACTAAAGAATGCTAATACACATCTTTAAAAAATGTTTTATGACTTTTGTGAGGCTTTTACATTTTCTTCGTTAAACTGATTCTCTGACGTCATCATCGGACATGCCCAGAGCGGTCCGGCAAAATATGATTAAACCATGTTTATCTGCATTTTAGTTGTTTCTTTCTTTAGATTACACACTATATACCATAATGTAAACATGAAAGGAAAGCATAAACTCAAAAAGACTTGATTTATGTTTAATTCTATTGCTAAAAACAGGAAATGGGGGATTTCTGGTGCAGATCAGCAGAGATCAAGTGAAAACAGAGAGGATTTTAGGCATTTATTTTCACAGGAAATACATTATTAACATTTGACACATTATATTTCAGTACACTTACTATTTTTGGGTTGGAAAAAATGTCATTTAGGTCTTTTTAACAAAATGAGCTGATGCTGCATTCGCAGGACGGATCGTGCTTCCGGGACGGATCGGGTAATGACAACGACCACAGTTTGGACCTAATCTTTAAAGATTCAGAATAAGGGGAACCAAATTACAAATGCATGATTTGTTTTTGGTTTTTTTCTGTGGATGCAATAAGACAGCATTTTATTGTGATCAACACAGATTGCAGCATAAATGTTAAGACATGCAAAGCAGTTTGGTTCTGGCCATTTAAATCAGCAGATTGCACGTTCTACAAGCTGCTAGACAGTAGTTTGTAAAAGAAAGATGAGGTTCTAATACATGTAGGTTAAGAAAATAATGAGAAGCTATGTAAAAAAAAAAATAATTTAAAACAAAATAATAAAGAGAACTTTATATAGCTAGACTTTCTGGGCTGAGAGAAAAAAAAAAAAAAAATTAAATGATGAAAACAACTTCATCTAAAATATCAAACCGGGGTTCGGACCAACAGATACAAACACTCCTTTATTGCCTCTGCTCTTCAGCTGCTAAACTCTCTACCAGGAAAAGCAGAGAGCCATATGTTGCATGCATTCATACGGAAGAGGGTTAGGGCCACTTAAAAAAAAATGTTAACTGATTTTTTTATTTTATTTCAGTATAGTATGGGAAATTAATCTAGAATTCTGACTTTTTTTCTCAGAATTCTGAGTTTTTTTATTGTCAGAATTTAGTCAGAATTCTGAGATTAAAGTCAGAATTCTGACTTCAGAATTCATTTGCACATATTTATTTACTTTTTATTATTTTTTACATTTGTGTCTCTTTGATCCACCTTACTTTTATCTTTTTAAATATTTATGTGTCTCTTTGTGCTTCTTCTTTTATTTTTTTATCTGTGATTTGTGAAATGTGAACATGTGTGTGAAAGGTGTACTACTACAGCACAAAATTACCCATACTGGGACAAATAAAAGCTACTGAACTGGTTCCAGTAACCAGTTCTCTCATCCTCTGGCTTATTCCTTTAAATATATTTCTACGTTATTCATAAAATTCAACATTGAGTCTGCAGAGGGTGGTTTCCCAGAACTTCACAACAAAAACATGAACATTAGCTAAATGTTGATTTTTTATTATAAGCAGCTTAAGGGAAGGAGTAGTTAACGACTGACATTACCTGAACTGACTGAAGTTATTATCCTCATATTTAACACTTAGTTTTTTTGGGGTTTAAAACAACAAAACATTTGCAACACAATAATGTTTTAATCTCAAAAAAAGGATTGTTTTTATACAGTTTACAAACTTTTTTTTAATTTAAAACCTTAATGAAGATTAAATTGGAAAACATAAAATCTGGGTAACATGCAGCAGGTCTCAGATTAATCTAATAAGAGTGAGAAGTTGTCAGAAGGAACTCTTTTAAATGACTTAAAACATGTTTCAGTTCAGATACTTTCTGTTTTCATAGTTAATTGAAAACTTTCAGTCTTAATAACACATATTAGCTCACTAAGCCTAAACGTGTCTACTACTGGATTCCTGCAGTGTGTATGTAAAGCCCTTCTAAATTCATGAGGAGAGGGGACAGGAGCTTAAAATAGAAAGGTTATAATTGGGTGGAAAGAAGGAATGGAGTTCACAGCAGTGTGAGTGTTGATAGAAAGGGTGAGGACAGCCTGCCTGGATATGGTTACAGATTAACGTTCTGCTTAATGGTTGCTTCTGTCAGCCTAATGAAGATGCACACATGAACTTATAGCTTCCATTCGCCTACTGAGGATTTATATTTTCCCAAAAGCCACTAACTGAGCTGCAGTTATTGGGCTTAAAAATGATTTCCTCTTAAATTTTCTTTAAATGTTTTAGTATTTGAGATATTTTAAAAGTGATTAACCCAATTACTAAGTAATTCTAGATTGAATATCACCTCCCAGAACATTTCATTGTTAGAAATCTTTAAATAGAAGAGTGTGCCTGCTGTGTGACTGACGCCCAGCAGGATTTCTGGGACCTGTCTTCCCCATGGTGATGTATAGCAAAGTCTGTAAACCTCTTGGTCATTGATCTAGACTTGTGGGATGCTCTGGAACTTGGACTTGGCGGAAAGGATGAAGTAATTTGACATCTGACTCACTGATCAGTTCTAAATACAGAAATAGAAGAGAGAGATAAACAACTGTAATATCTCCCAGCCAACGGCTGTACCCAAGGCCGTGGGGGGGGCTGTCGGTCCACAGGCGTAAACATGAAGCTAAAGAAAAAAGATGCAGATGGATGAATGATAAAATTCCAAAAACACAGACACAGAAAATAATTTTTTCTGTGATTCTGAACACTTTAGCAGCAGCACATGGAAGTACAAATTTCTCAGCAGTTTCCATCTTCTAAAAGTAGAGATATCTGCTGTGAGCCTTTCCCATTTGTAATGTGTTTAAAGTTGGTCATTCATTTTGCAGCAAACAGTGCGTGAAATCAAAGCAGACAGGAGAGCAATGTTTCCCAATTGAATAAAAATCACTGATGTACAAAGTTGCCCAACATCCAATGTGGGATGTTATTGTTATTGTTACAGATCAGAGCTATAACTTCCATGTGATACCAACAGATAATGGATGTGATTTTAATACAGCTCTTCCCTCTGACATCACATCCTCGAGTAGCCGTAACTACCAAAAAAACTGTTGAAGATTCTGTCATCCAGGTCATAGTCATTCCAAAAAAGTTAAAAAACAATCCACTGGCCTTTGTTTCCAAGTTTGAAGACGTTTCACTTCCCATCCAGGAAGCTTTTTCAATTCAAAATGTCAGAAACCGCTGCCCTGATAGCTGGCCTTAATTGTTCATTTCACTCACCTGCCTAACCCTGCCCAGTTTTCTAATTATCACTGATCTTGTCCACCTGCTGTTGTTCCTTTACATTGGGTTCCAGCTATGGGGGCCTATTACCCCATTTACACTACCCTTGAAAAACCGATCCATGCCGAGACCGGTTCTGACAACCGTTTCCAAATCACGCTATCTCTGTTCCTACACCTCGCCTCCTAGTGACGATCTGCGGTATTACTGCCCAGTATTAAACGAGGAAATCAAGCAGTTGGTGGTGGTAATGCACCAAAAGTTGTTTGCCAACCACCATTAAACACAAGAAGAAGAAGACGAAGAAGGAGGGAATCAAGCAAATCAAAATGGCGCCGCCACATTCAGAGAAAGTTATGCTTATTATGATTATTATTGCTGTACTTCAGCGTTATTATTTAAAATGCCATTATTTAAAATATTGCATGGAGAAGATTTCGATTGTTTTTATAGTTTTTGTTCTTCTTCTGTTTTGTGTTGGTTGGCAAGCAACTTCCGGAGGGGCATTACCGCCAACGCCTGGAATGGAGTGTGAATCGGGATGTGCAGCCAGGCGGAGATGACGGCGTTCTGCTCATGCGCTCTTATTATCAGAGAACCGAGCCAGGGAAAAATCAAGCTGAGTCCACCTCTGGAACTGGTCTGCAGTTAGCTCGGTCCGGTTGTGTCTAGCCTTCGGTTCAGTTCAGTTTGCTTTCCATTTACACACGATAAGTTATCTCAGTTACTGAGCTCGGACCGCTCTCGGCACGGTTTTTCAAGGGTAGTGTAAATGGGGTACAGTAATTGTTTGTTCCTGTTTGTCAGTTTCATTAGTTTTAGTTATTTCCAAGTAGCATGTCCCCGTTTCCAGTAGGAGATTGTTCTGGAGCCATTGTCTTCAGGTGAGTTAATTCCCTAAAAGGGGTGAGAGCATTTCAGCCATTCCCTGGAGATTCTGATTTCCTGATTCTGTTCCCTCTTACCCACTGGCCCTGTTTGAGAAACGAGGATTGAATCGAGCGTACCTGTATTGTTTGTTTGAGTGCCGGATCCTCATCTGCTTCTGCCCCTCGGTAGCTGAGTTTTGGTTTTCCCCTTTTCCAGGCTTTTTCTGCCTGTCTCCTGTTTTCGGGCTGCTACTTGTACTCTGCCTGTTAACGACCTTGGATGTTTCCGCTGACTCCAGCTTAGATTATCCACTTGGTACCTCTGTATCCCTCTGATCTTGTGGTCTGGAGCCCTGCTTCATTACGTGCTCTGGACTCTGCCTCTCCAACCTTCTGCTCTCAGCTTCTGCTCGCTTTAGCTTTACAGGCTGCTTTGACCCTCTCCTTGAACTCTCTGGGCGGCTCCTGCCGCCTGTTCTGGGCGGCTCACAACCGACTGGTTCCCACTCCTTCCTCTGGACATGGACAGAACTTATAATCAGAGAATCAAGCAAGTCAGTCCAAGCTGACGCCTCGCATAATCCAGAACTTTCAATAAAGCGTTTTAAATTAACCTCTTCTGTCTGCCTGAATTCTTGGTCCATTTGTCTGAGCCTTGACAAGTGCAGAAAATTAAATCAGTAGTAAGTATCCAGATCAAGTAAAATTTATGTGGGTAACCCCCCATTGAAAGAGGAACCTAGTAATGTAATCCGCCTTGCATTTTATTTTCTAACATCTGTCCAACTTTTCTTTTTTTTTCCTTTTCCTTGCACAGTGACGCAATGGGGAGCGCTGTTGCCTTGCAGCAAGAAGGTTCTGGGTTCGACTCTTTCTGCATGGAGTTTGCATGTTCTCCCTCGTCGGTTCTCGCCGGTTACTCCGGCTTCCTCCCACAGTCCAAAAACATGACTGTAAGGTTAATTGGCTTTTCTAAATTGTTTCTAGGTGTGATTTTGTGTGTGTATGGTTGTGTGTCTCTGTGTTGCCCTTCAACAGGCTGGACCCCGCCTGTCGCCTATAGACTGCCTGAGATAGACACCAGCCCCAGTGCGACCCTGACAGGACTAAGCGGGAGAAAATGGATACAGTAAAACCTGTATGCTGTTAAACATAAAGCAGAAAAAAAAATCTTAGAAGGGGACGTTGCTCTCTTTCTTCTCCTGCCAGATACCTGTCAGTGAGGCCAAGAGAGTGACTGAGACACTCCAGGTTCTTGTGACTTGCTGCTTTAGACAGTCTGTCGCTGCTATCAATCATTTCAGGGGAGCCTTTCATCTCAGTGAAACATGTAGAACAGTTTTGTATGAATACCTATTTCTAGCAAATAACTACTTTTCCACTGAGCAGTACACAGTTAAAAGAAAAGCTTTGCAGGCACCTGTCTATGCAAAGTCTGCCTGGAGTCTGCATGAATGTTTTCAGAGAAAGTTTCAGCACTAGTACTGTATGTGGGGCCCTTAAGGGAGCATGTTAAGGGAGTAACAGCAGCCATCATCATCTATGTTAATCTAAAAACATCAATCAGCCTCTTAGTGAGCAGCCAGATGCCATCGGTGTGCCTGAGGCTTCTATAAGGGAGGTATTCCCCTTTTACAACTTGACTCTTCACTTCAAATTAAAAAAATATGTTATTAATCCCTTCTTCACTTTAAGAAGAATCATTTGTAAAATAATCTCTAGAGGTTTTCAATGAGTTCCTAGAATAGAGCTGACCTTAATTAGCTCATTAAGCTTCTTTAGGTCATTTGCTTTGATGTTAAAGTATAATCTGATCTGACACTTCAGTAAACTGCATCAGAGTAGAGTCTCCAGACTGGTTTGTTGTTCAGGTGAACATCAACGTATTTATACTCCTCCAGCTCCACTTTTTCTCCTATGATCCTAATAGGACTCATGTTGTTCCTGTTTATTCTAAAATCTACAATCATCTCTTTTGTTTTGTTGACATTAAGGATCAGATGATTGTTTCCACACCATGCCACAAAGCGGATCATCAGCTCTCTGTTCTCAGCTTCTTGTCCATCTTTGATGCACCCCATGACTGCAGAGTCCTCAGAAAACCATTCTTCAGCTGGGATTATAATCTCAAATTGATGTCTTGTAATAAAAAAAAAACGATCAAACTGGAAACTCTGAAGTTAAATGAAAAAAATTTGATTTTGGCCTTAAGTGTTGAAGGCCAAACCATGAGAAGGGAAAAATAAACTGAATAAAAAAATTGAATATGTCTTATATATGTGCATTTGCCTTATATGGTTAGGTATAAGCACATTGAATTGCTCCTGCTTTAAAGTAAGAGTGAGGATCATTTTCAGTTTTTAACCTTTGGAGTGAGGACACGTTCACAAATAAGGACCTTTTGGCCCGTCCTCACAAGTTATTTTGCTAATAATAAAAATAGGACAGGCATGTCAAAAATCGGTCCTTGAGGGACACTGTCCTACAGCGGTTCAGTATTTCTCGGCTCCAAATCAGATTATTCTGATGATTGCAGTTCAACACAAGCCTTTTAATCAGCTTTCAATGGAAATCAGATCAATGGAAGCAAGGAAACCTCTAAAACCTGCAGGACAGCGGCCCTCGAGGACCGACGTTGGATGTGCATGGTCTATGGCTAAGGAGTCAGTTGGGATAAGGTGAGGTATCTACCTCTAATGGTTAGGCTTAGGATTACCTTTAGGGTTAGCGCATAGAAAGGTTTGAAAATGACTGAATATCATTGGCAATCAACACATGGTCCTCACTACATATAACAAGACGAGAGGGGGTGTGTTTGATTGTATGTGTTGGGGTGGGGGTAAAGGACTGTGTGTCCTTTGCAGAGCCAATTTGAAATCAGCTGTTTAAGTTGGCTCTGATGCATCCCAGCAGTTGAAAGCAGCGCTGTGAGCCAGGCAGTGCAGAGCTTTCAGATCCTCTCCTGCAGCAGCAGCAAAGTGAAGGCTGGAAAGAAGAGAAGTTATACATTTATCAGCTAGAGTTGCTCATGTTAGTATAAGCTGTAATACATTTCTTTGCACTTTCTAGCAATCAAGTTGCAGTGACTTAGTTAAGGAGCAGTCAAGAGAAAAGGTAAGCAGCTTTGCAGTGAATGACTATTATCGATTAAACTGATCTGAGATTTGAATAAACTATTATCAGGGATAAGATATTTGCTAAAAATCCTTATCTATGAGTGATGCTTATTGGATAGACAATATTGATTTTAACAAAAAAAATGAGATTAATATGATCATGTTTAATCGATTAAGCAATTTGATATTTTTTAAAGAAACTATATAGGAGGCAAAGACATTTGTCGGTTACTCTTCAAAAATGATCAACAATATCAACTTCGATATTGTTGTACTGTCTTATTCACTTTTTTGGTTTATAATTTTTAAAGACATAAATTAAAGAAGAAACATGTATTTAAATTTGGTGACACATTTTTAAACAGAAGTAATTTCGTGTTGATTCCGATTGATGGGATCCTCATCATGTGAGCTGTGAGAAAGTCAGTCACATTAATGCCTGCACACACAAACTGCAGCTTCCATTAATATGATCGATATTGGAACAAAAATGAATGAATACATTTTTTTTTTTTTTTTGCAATGCAGATGATTGAGTTGGGTCTCGCTGATGAGAGTCTCATCGATGAGCTAATGGAGCTGACAGCACAGAGCATCGGAGAGCTGGAGATCCAGGAGCACTTTAACATCGTTAAGGAGATTGGCAGAGGAAAATATGGCAAAGTGCTCCTGGTCACACATCGTTTTAGAGGTAATACGGTAATGGTTTTGGGGACACATTTAACCCACATACAGAACACTCTATGTCAGAGAAAAATATTATTGAAGGAGCAATTAGACAGAGACTGAAGTCCTTCTGTCTGAAGGAGATGAAAGATGTCCAGGAGGTCTGTGTAGCCAGAGCTTCTTTCTCTGGTTGAGAAGAAGGAGAGTTCAGGGTTGCTTGGGAGCTGACAGTGAGGAGATTGAAGAAGCACAGTGGACGGTTGGCAGGGAAAGATCACACTAGTGAAGGAAGACAAGTCAGAAAGCTGCCAGTCAGGGAATTGAAATCCAAACACATTCTCCAATGTTTAAAGGTGAAAACTTGAAGCAGAAGGAGGGTTGGAACAAAATTTAGAACTCTGAGAACCTGAGAACAAAATATTGTTTCCAGGAAACTTGAAATCAATCCCACACTACAGGGCTAGAGTTTACCACACTGATAGACTCTCAGGCAGCAGGCTTCTTTTAAACTCCTGATTAGGTAGATGTGAAACACCTGCTACTCCACCCAGCCACCATGCTCTCACTGCCGCCACCTGGTGGAGAACATAGTGAAGCAAAAAGAGAGAAAAAAGACAGGAGACAAATCTAGACCCTGGCAAACACCCCTGCAGGTTCTACGGAGGAAGGATTAGGGCCACTGAAAAAAAAAAAAAAGTTAAGTGATTTTTTTAAATTTTTGTTTCAGTTTAACATGGGGAAAAAAGTCAGAATTCTGACTTTAATCTCCAGAATTTTGACTTTTTTTCTCAAATTCTGACTTTTTTCTCAGAATTCTGACTTTTTCTCAGAATTCTTACTTTAATCTCAAAATTCTGACATTTTTTCCCATACTAAACTGAAAAGAAAAAAAAAAAAAAATCAGCTTTTTTGTTTTCCAGTGGCCTAGTCCTCTTCCGTAAAGGTTCCGTTAACATGAGGCAGGCATTTTTTTCTAAGCAAAATATTACAGAACGTTTCATTATCTACAACAATATTCATCACATTTTTTTTATTCATTACTTATCCTCACACTCTGAATATTTAAGAGTTCATTTTCAGGTGATGAAACTCGTGTGTCCCAGTAGAACATTTAAATGGAGGTAATATCTAAATATGAATTAGGAATATAAATACAAAAAATAAGAATAGGCAGTGAGAGCATATATATGCTTCTTTAAACTCCTTTAAGAGTAATCACATGAGATACACTCCAGTTGTTAAAGGTTACTGAGGGTGGGGCAAGGTGTCAGATGATCTGGGTATAGAGGGGGCACAGAAGCACTCCCTCCAACCTCCAAGTACCAAGTTATGAAAAGGGGAAAGACACACCCACATGTGAATGTATGTATATATATGCATATATGTAGCTAAACATGCCAGATCAATAAGGTAATAGGCTGCACAAAGGCCGCTAATTGTTTCGTTTTCAGAGTGGTCCAGAGATTATGCATACCAAGTTTGATAGAAATCAGAGCATTGGAAGTGCTTAAAATGAGCCAAAGGTTACAGGCGTCTCCAGAGGCACCAGAGGCTTACCCTCACCGAGTAGGGCTAAAAAAAAAATACACTAATTCCACCAATTGATTATAGGGGGTTGGAATTAGGGGCTTCAGGGGTCAACAGAAAAAAACAAAAAAAGTCATCATCCGTACCTTATCTTTCCCTTTCCGTACGCCCAGTCTGACCAAACTTGTCATCACTCAGACCAAGACATGTCAGGTATGGGCGGCTGTACCTCATCTACCACTTTCTGTACTCAAGGGAAAAGGCATGTGCTAAAATTAGTGCATAAGGGGAGTTGCCTATACTCCTAATAGGATATATTCAGAAGTCTAGGCGGCTCATCATAAACTTCCACTTTCCGTACACCCACCCACCATCGTACAGCTGGCCAAACCTTTTTATGCTCTAGGTACGACGAAAATTGTGAGGTATCAGAGCCCGCCCCTTATCTCCACCATCCGTACCCGAACCGGCACTTTCTGGAACTGCTCCAAACTATGGCAAAACGGCAGGGCTGAGGCTTCAGGGCTGGTGTTTTGAAAGTTCGCAGTGAGAGCAACAGGGTGAAATCTGGATTAGCGTGCCCACAGGAGGCCAGGACAGTCACACGGAGGCATCCCACAGAATTTTAGGGTACACTGGACGGGGCCAATGCTGCTTCCGGTCAAAGTTTGGCTGTTGAGGGTATAAGGTACGGTACCCAAAGTTTTGCTTGGGTCTGTACTTGCGATACAGCACTTGGTACCTTATGAGTCAATGAGGATAGAAGTATATAACCAATTACTTTAAAAAAAGTATACAGATACATTTACATCATAGAACTGGAAACCCATCAATGGTCAATGCATAATGTGTTTCTGTGTATAAATAGGGTTGCAGTCAGTCAAATAGCTTGTTTCAATAAAGTCAAAATTTATATAAGCACACTGTGATCACTATTCAGTCCCTGATTTGACTACTGTTCTGTTTCTGATTTAAAGGAACTCCAATGGCCTTGAAAGTGATGCCTAAATCCTCAACTAAGCTGCAGGGATTTCTGCGAGAGTACTGCATTTCTCTACACCTGTCCTGCCACCCCTGCATTGTGGGCCTCTTTGGCATTGCCTTCCAGTCTAAAGAGCACTACTGCTTTGCCCAGGAGCTTGTGATTGGGAAGGATCTTTTTGCAGTCATCAAGCCAAAAGTGAGTCTTTTCAGACGGATCATCAAACTCTAACGCTCTATTTAGATACAGTGAATCCTGTTCATATAGCTCCTGTGCCTTAAGCTTTTAGATTGCTGATGCCCTTCGGTTTCGGCTTAAGTATCCTTACTGATTTGCCTATTCGGAAAAAGCCCATGAACCAGCAAAACAATATTTGATTATGTCTAGGGATGTATTACAGTTATAACCAATGATATCCTAGAGATTTAAAAACAGATAAAGAATTAAACAAGTGGTCATTGGGTGACCCTGCCTTCGAATGGGTAGCATGCTCACAATAGAGACAATCAATCTTATAGAGTTGTTCTTCGTTGTTTGTGTTGTGCTCTGAATTTACTGTAAGATGTTTCATTCATGATAGAAAGGCAATGAAGGACAAAAACCAGCAAAAGCCAAATCATCAGGACTGTGGGTCCTTTAACTGTTTAGCCAAATACTAAGTGGAGATTAAAAATCTATGTCAGATTACCGGAATAGTGAAACCCGACAGGGGTGTGTGTATTGTTGTGTTGCCCTTCTGACCTTTCCAGGGTGTACTCCACCTTCTGCCAATAGAATTATGTAGAAAGGCATCAGTCCTCCTGTGTTCCTGATATACAAGCAGTAGAGGATGGGTCGATATTAGAAGTTTAATAATAGCATGGTTTAAAAGCCAGTGAGACCCTTTTACTTTTATGCAATATGATACTATATTTCTGAATTAAGTTTGTGCAAAGCTCAGCCAGCTGTTTCAGGTTAGGGTTAAGGTCTCACTTCAAGAACTGATGTGGCACCATCATGTACTCTATGTTCTTTAACATCACCAATATGAACCCTTTCTAAAGACACAAGTGAAATAGTAAAATAAATAGAAACATTTTCTTTCTATAAAGATTTAGTCTTTCCAATAGGTGGAACTAGCTCTCTGATTTTAACACCCTGATGATCTAGTGACAATGACACAATTACACTCCTGATCAAAATCTTAAGACCAGTCAAAAAATTGCTAAAATTTGCATTTTGCACTATTGGATCTAAAGAAGGTTCTAATTAGAGCTTCACAGTGTTAAAAGAAGAAATCAGCGTAAGAGACAAAAACTTTTGAGCAGGGAATTAATTGAAAACTGCATTGGTCTTAAGATTTTGATCAGGAGTGTATGAACAAATACAACAAAAAGGGGGGAAAAAATGCCTTTTCTTGGACTGGAGCATTAAAGAAATGTAATTCTCCCGTACATAATTCAATAAAAATTACATTCAATACATATAGAAATTACAGAATTACAAATAAATAGAGATTTTAGTTTTGTGTCTCTACAACCATTTTTAAACATAACTGCTACAAAGAAATTGTATCCTGTTTCTTGACACAGGTGGGTATCCCAGAGTCATCTGTCAAACGCTGCGTTCTCCAGATCGCCAGTGCTTTGGAGTTCATTCACAGCCATGGTCTGGTCCACCGAGATGTGAAGCCTGAAAACATCCTCCTGCTGGACACCAACTGCTGTCAGGTCAAACTGGCCGATTTTGGCCTGGCCCAGAAGAGAGGAACACTTATACGCTTCATCAGAGGAACCTTGCCATACATGGCCCCAGAACTTTGCAGCGTGGCTCTGCTGGACAACCAGAAAGAAGTGACAGTGCCTCCTCTGAGTGTAGAGCCAAGCCTGGACACCTGGGCCTTTGCAGTGGTTATCTTTTGCATCCTCACTGGTTACTTCCCATGGGAGCACTGCATGGATTCAGACAGCTTCTACCTAGAGTTTGCAGACTGGTGTACGATAAAGAAACACTCTTATATTGAAGAGGATATTCCACCTTTGTGGAGGAGGTTCACTCCAGAAGCTATGGAGATGTTTGGTAAGCTTTTGGCCCCAGATGCCTCATTGAGGAGGGCAGTAGGAGAAGTGAGAGCCTATGTGGAAAAGGACTGGCTGAAAAAAGACTATGGAAACCAGCTGTTTTAGATGAATTAACAGTGTGTGTCTCATGGAAGCATGTTCTGAGAAAAAGAGTGTAGTGTTTCAATATTTTACACAGATTTTTTAAGACATTTCGAACCTAAGAATCTTAAGGAATCTTTTTACAGATGGCCTGAATTCTATAATTGACAGCAAAGAAATCATAACTCCATATATAATCTTTATAACTCAAATAAACTGCAGTTGAAGAAGTCAATTCAGAGAGGTAAGACAATTTACCAACATTTCTACTGTGAAAAAAGAAGCGAACATTGTTATAGCTGAAAAAAGTTCCCCATCAGTAGCTTATAATGTGGATTTTACATAACTAAAAGGTCGTCTGAGGAAAGACATTACTTTCTGAGATAGACGCTTAAACATAAAAAGGTTTAAGCCAACTGAAGGGATCAGCTAATAACTGTTAGCTACTTTAAAGTTAGCAGATGTAGATAGCTTTTTGACTTTTTGTTTTTTTTCCATGAAAACGTCTGTATTCTTTGCTTGACACAAATAAAACAATTTAAACAATATTGTCTTCAGTCGAGGCAAAATGCAAAAAATAACAATTTCCTTCTCAATTAACTTACCTTTAGTGACCACTGATTACATCCCTGAATATGCATTATATCAGGAGAGCCAGATATTCATAATGTGTTTACATTTTAGAAGTTAACCTGATTGCAAGCAGGTCTTAGAATACATTCCCAGAGCCCGGGTGAACTAAATGGCATGTTCCTATACTTTCACTGATTGATATAATGAGCATTGCCTGCAGGGCTTTATAATGATAGAATGCATGTGGAGAAAGCCAACAGAAGCAACATAGAAAGCAGCAGAGCTTAGCTATATTGTTTAAAAAAAGAGGTGTTAAATAATTTGGAGGCAAATATTGAACTGACCTAGTATAAACCTTTCTTTTGAATAAAAAGTTATTATATTTTATTTTTTGCTTTTTATTTGAACCCGGTTGATTATGCATCCTGTCTTAAAACTATTGAATAATAGAAATTAATTGACCCATCACTCTATCCAGACAGCGTCTTGCCCACTCAAATCAAATTAATTAAGAAAAAGTCCTAAAGGTGCTGCTTGATGGTGCAATTTATAGCACTGTTGCCTTGGTGGTCCTGGGTGCGACTGCTGTCTTTCTGCATGGAGGTTGTATGTTCTTCATGTGCATTCCTGGGTTCTCTCCTAGTTCTCCGGCTCCCTCCCACAGTCCAAAAACAATTATGTTAATAGACATCTTTAAATTGTCCTTACAATTTACAGATGCCAACCTGTGAGTGTGTGTGTGGTTGTATGTGTTGCCCTCCGATGGGCTGGCAACCTTTTCAGGGTCGACCCCTCTCTCTGTTGGAGATAGGCACCATCTTCATCTTGATCTGATATATAAGTGGAAGAGAGTGGGTTGATGGAAAATAGTAAAGATAATGATATGACGTTAAAAATATCACTCCAATTGATAAAAATGTAAAGCAATGAAATGTGGTTTATTTGCAAACATGTCAGGTGTTAATAACTCTGTAAAGGATTACTGTAGTGGACATGGATGGACCCAGAGACAACCCGCAAACAGGTCAGTGAAGCTTTTACAGTCTTTATTTAAGTGAGAGGGCGGCACGGACTCCCAGGAAGAGCGGTCAGGTTCAGCGACAGGCAGCTCCTGGCCACAGGAAGACTCTGTTGGTCTCAGTCTGGTAACAGGAGAGGAGGGAGTCCGTGCTGGGTTAATGGCCGCGTCTATCTGACAGAGGATGATTATGAACATTTGCGTCTTAAAGTTCACTCCGTGCCCAGATGACGAGGTTGGTTACAGCCTGTCAGCTGCCAACAAGATGGCGGGCGCTGGCCAGAGAGTCCCAGACGTTCCCAGAGAACGGGCTCAGAGCCAGCAGATCAGAATTCCGAAGAGGTGCGGTACACAGGCAGAAATCCAGCAGGAATCCCAGGAGAGGTCAGGCAAACAGATCAGAACGAGGACTGGAAGGCCCAGGGGTCCAGAGGCAGAATAGGTCAGGATCAGTCAATCAGAAACAATTAGGTACCCTAGAGCAGTGTTTTTCAACCCTGGTCCTCAAGGCACCTGTCCTGCATATTTCAGATGTTTCCCAGCTTTCAAACACCTGTTATCAATTGATAGCAGATTATCAGGTTTTGCTGAACTGCAATCATCTGAATCAGGTGTGCTGAACCTCGGAAACATCCAAAACATGCAGAGCAGTGTGCCTTGAGGACCAGGGTTGAAAAACACTGCCCTAGAGAACTCTCACTAAAGGCTTGAATAATCAGGCACTGATGACTGGTTGAAAGCTGGTTAAATAGAGGCTGAATCAGGTGGATCAGATGAACAGTAATGAGAACTGGGAACTAGGCAGGTGAATTAAATTAGTTGTCAGGCTCAATACTCAACAAAGGTTGATTCATAACATCTTTTGAGGAGACTGGGTGGACCTCTGCAGGTAGGTCCTGGAGAAAAGTAGGACTTAGTCCCTTAGTTCATCCAAGGTCAGACTAAACTGGAGTAGCTGACAGCACCAGGCCAGACTTCAGTGGGGAGAGAGGATAAGTCGTGGGTAGAAAAAACAGCCCTGAAAGTCAGATGCAGCCTGTGGCAGCCCTAACAGTCAGGTGTGGCCTGCCGACTGCCAGCCTACCGACTGAACCGCTCCACTGAGGACGCCATCTCCTCCGCTCTTCACCTGAGCCCAGCACACCTGGAGGAGAAAAACGACCATGTGTGGATGCTGTTCCTGGTCTTCAATTCAGCTTTCAACATCATCCTCCCACAGCATCTGACAGGAAAACTTGAACATCTTGGCTACAACACTCCCCTTTGAAACTGGCTGCTTGACTTCTTCACCAACAGATCTCAGTAGTCCGGGTCAGACAGAACACCTCTGATGTCTGATGATAATGCAGTGGTGGGCCTCATTGGAGACAACTCCCATCCTCACGACCTCCTACAGAAGGTAGAAGGTTGTTCTTTTGAGAAAAAACAGCAAATTTCCTTCTTTCATCTGTGGAATATTGTAAAAATTAGAAATCTCCTGTCCAGGATTGATGCTGAGAAACTAGTCCATGCATGTTACTTCAAGGCTGGACTATTGTAATTCTTTTACTATCAGGAAGTCTGTGCAAACTTTGTAGTTAAAAGCCTTCAGCTGATCCAAAATGCTGCAGCCAGAGTTCTGATGAAAATGAAAAAGAGATCATATCTCTCTATCCCAGCTTCTCTTCATTGGCTTCCTGTTAAATCCAGAATAGAATTTAAAATCCTCCTTCTCACATATAAAGCCTTAAATGGCCAAGCTCCATCTGATATCAGGATCTGATTGTTCCTTATGTTCCTAACAGAGCACTTCGCTCTCAATCTGCAATTTCTAAAAATAGAATGGAACCAGACCTACCCTGTCTACTTTTAAGGCTAGACTTAAAACTTTCCTTTTGATAAAGCTTCTAGTTAGAGTGGCTCCAGGGAAGGTTATCCTGAGCTATCTCTATAGTTCTGCTGCTATAGGCTTAGACTGCTGGAGGACATAGGGACCCTTTTTTGATCATTCTGCTTCATTCTATCTCTATTTCTCCATTCTGCAGAATCTGTTAGTTCAATCTCTAACGTTCTGCTCTCTCTGCTTTTCTCATAGTAGCTTCATCTGGTCTGTTCCTGTTTGGCTGTGACTCCATCCTGGAGAGAAATATCCAGCTATTGCTGCTGCCATCAACACCTTTGTTTCTAGATGTTGGAGCTTGGCCTGTTTTCAGTATGGGTCCTGTTTCTCTGACTGTGACTAACTGGATGTGCTCTCTTCATCCTCTGACAGCCAGGGAATTGGCTCAGGGCTTTCGTCTGCCACAACTGTGTGTTTCCTGGGCGGGGCGCCTGTGGAGCGGTTGACAGTGCCCTTTTGTATCTATGCTGCTTTTTCTATGTCTGCTTCTGTCTCCTTGAACCCCAGTCTGACTCATCAGATGGACGCTCACACTGAGTTCTGGTTCTGCTGGAAATTTCTTCCTGTTAAAGGGAGTTTTTCACTCTCCACTGTCGGCTACAAGCATGCTTAGTGTGAGGAATTGCCGGTACAATCAGCTGGTTTTCCTTACGACAGAATGACTGTATGATCTGGATGAATTGTCTCTGTAAATTTCCTTGAGATGATGTGTTGTAGATTTGCGCTATATAAATAAACTGAATTGAATTTAATAATTTATTTAAAGCTTTCTCATTTAGCATGTTGAAATTACACACTGACACACAATCAAACATTTGCGTGGAATGATAATCAGTACCGGTTTTAGAGGGGCATCATTGTGTGTCAACTAAACTAACTATATATTTGAACACTTCTGCTTCACAGCACTCTTCTCCTGAAAACAGATAGCGAGGACAGAAAATTGGAGCAAAATAGCAGACTTTTACAAAAAGGAGGATTTTCAAACTCTAGGCTGGATAAAAAACAAAGTTATTTGTAAGGATTACATATCTGGACTGTCTCTTCATTGTAGTAACTTCAGGCAGATGTATCACTTATGCAATCAGTGACTTCATACACTTCTGTAGAGGAAGATGTGATAAAAGCCTCCAAATTAATGATTAGAATTTCTAATTGTTGTTCACACTAAAATCACCTCTCATTATCTGGTTTGTATGTTAGAGATCTTGTCACACGTGTTTAACCTTCAGCTGGAGTCATTACCAAAGGCCGCACAAGTTAAATGACGCCTTTCACCTACTTCACTGAGCTCATTGAGCAGCTTGTCACAGAATTATCTCCTGACACTTTTCACAGCTGACGTTCTCCTGGTGGACGTTCTTGTCGCAGATCACTGGCACCACACTGCAGACCATTATCAAAGCTAGGGGCCAAATTTGGCAAAAGGCCGGAACCTGCTGCATGGGCCTTACATTAACCAGGGTCATCTTTCAGCTGACCTCTGACATACAGTCCTGTCATGCAAACACTTACGCAGTCAATAAACATCCATCTGCAAAGCTACTGTGGACAGTGGATTTACATATTATGCTGGCTGGCATTCACACAACAGACAGCCTTGGATAAAAAATGAAAATGACGTGTACCTATCAGCAGTACTGCCTGCCCAGATATATTGTAGTTTTAGTCCCTCATCTTGAAAATTATTTAAAGTAATGACATTATTCAGAAAAGTAAAAGCATCCACATTTGTTTTAGATGTGTTAAAGATTGAGCTTTCCTGCTAAGTTAAGCAAATTACCTTTCAGATATGTAAAAAACCATTAAAGTAAAACCTTATCATCACATTATTTCCTTCCCCCACCAAATAAAAGATAAGTCTGTGTGCTTCAGTCTGAGTCTGCTGTTATTGCACCTGATATCTAAACACTGCATGGGTGGATGGTTACGTGCTAAGACTGACAGCTGCACACAGATAAACTGTGTGGTAACTCTGTGAATGTTTTTTTTTTTTATTATTCGTTGCTTTTTTCATTTAAGCCAAGTACACCGAACAAAAATATCAATGCCCCATGTCAAACTTTGCTGCTATTAGGAGTTAACGACTGTAAATGAGCATTTGCTGATGTTTTTTGTACAAAAATAAGATTTATCTTCATTGTCGGCTTGGCGGCTCAATGTCTTTTATCGGACCATCAGCCATTTAAGAGTTTGCTTCCAACCGACTGGCACTGCTGCAAACCGACCTCATCCGCCACATGTGACCACTCCGTAACAGGGTCGCCACATCCGACTCATCCATCTGATCGGCTGCCACTAGGGTTGTCAAAATTATCCAAGACTCAAAAAAGTATTGATACTGAAATGTTGTATCCAGATACAACACTCGTTTTTAAAATATCGATACAGTACCCGTCACCAGTGGCACCTAAGCAGTCATTCATCTAAAGAGCAGTGCAGATTAGAGGAAAAAGCACTTTCTGGAGTGTGTGATTGAATAATTCTGTGCTCTTTTTCAGTTTCAGACTTATTTGAGAATTATTTTTGTTTCTTAACTGTTTGGCTAGCATCATTGTTATGTGTGCAAAGCATATCCAAGGAAGGAACACTTAATTTGGAATTTTTATAAGTTTTTATCAAGCTTGCTTAATATTATGCAGCATACAACCTTTATTGTGTTAATTTATTGTATTTTTGTTTATTAATGAAAATATTTCTGTTGACTTTTGGAGTCTTTTGTTTGTTTTATCCTTGTGCTATCGAAAATGGTAT
>JAGKQL010000037.1:0-19150 GCA_018398635.1 Cyprinodon brontotheroides
GCTGCTGCTCTCTTTGCTCTGAAAGGACCTGGAACATTTATTTAAATTAGTCTGAGAAAAACTGCACTACTCCTTCAATCCAGTAGGGGGCAGTAATCAGAACAAAATGGTTTCATTATTATTATCTTAATGACAGTAAACACACATTCCAATTGAAATAAGAAAACCAGAATCTGAACACATTAACTAAACTAAGCAGAGAGTTTTACAGTCTACAAAATCAGTTGTCCTTGGGCAGGAGATAATCATTTCAACTTGATTAAAAAAAGAAAAAGTAATATTGGGAGGATGGTATATGTTTACCAACAAATGAATATGATAGAATTGTAATATATATTTAAAACTACAAACAGTGAGTTTGAATAATATTTACTATTATTTTTGGTTTGTAAAAATTGTCCCACATATTTGTCACCACCGGCAGATATTTATAAAAGTAAAATAAATCAGGCAACTAAAAGGTCAACTACATTCCTGATGACCCCATTTTCAAATCTTCAGCTCTACTGCATGCTTCAAGTTCACTCAAGTTCTGTAAGTTTGCTATTTTCTTTTAATTTGTTCATATCTTTGGACTCTGCCTAATGTCACAACTTGTGATGGTGAGATGAAGTTTTCCCCAAGGAGGCATTGGAACCGCTTGGACCAAATTGTTTTCACGATCCCCATTGAAATCATGAGGCTCCATGGGAACATGAAACCACCTACTGGTGGGGTGTAGAACTACAGTTTGTAATAAAATCTGATTTTTTTTTTATATTGTTTTTTCTTTTTTTCCCCTTTTAAGTCCCTTTGAAGTGGTTAATGGTTGGTGTGTATAATAAAATCTTTTGTAATTTTTTTTAAGTGTAACATTTTTTAGAAAAATCATTTAAGGTGCACCGTTTTTCTACCCTTTTTAGTGAAATAAACACAAGCAGACAGTGAAAGTGTTGTGCAATTTGGGCAATGATAAGCAAAATGAAAGGTGTTAGTCATTTTTATTCAAACATGATAGTGTTTCCACGTTTTTTGGTTTTAATCAGGTTGGAAGTTGTGTTGTTGTCGGAAAATTTTTATTTCTCTACTATTATATATTAAATATCCTATTTACTCTCTATAAAAGTTTTCACTCAGTCTGTTTCTCTCTCAAGGCCAAACCATTCTCTGCAGGATGATGTTTGTATACCAGACATAGCTTCTTCCCATAACAAATCAGGTTCTTTCTCAAGGTTTATTCATAACATATTACTGTTTAACCAAAGTGTGTGTAATTTGTTTTGACTCTGACTACTTTCCATTGTTGTAAGAAAGGGGGAACGAACGCTGTCCAGATCAGAACAGAGCAGAATGCTGTGCCATAAGGGCTGTATGATGAACTGCTCTCTCTTTGCAAAGATATGAATAAATGTGCCGACTGAGTGAAATCCATCGATCTCTGTTTATTTAACTAGGGTGAATAGTTGAATACTTTTTTTCCCATGTCAATTTGGTGTTGTCTACAGGATTCTCTTTAACTGATTGTTTTCTGAAGACAGCAATTGTCAGAAGTGTCAGGTACCACCTGGAGGAAGCAGTCTTCAGCCTCAATACCCTGTTTAGCAGGTTAAGGAAGTGAGGACTTCTGGCATTGACGTCCCTGGAGGTCAGCAGGAGGATCAAAACGAACCATCTTTTTGACACGGTGAGATTAATCTTTTGTCGGCACAGTTTAAATTAAATTTCAAAAACTAAATTGCAAAACAACAGGTTGTTAACAGATTTAAAGATTATAAATCAAATACTGGAAAATTAGCTCAAACAAAGCTCTCTTCTTCTCCATTAAAATAATCAAATAAATAAATGTAATCTAACAAAAACAAAATAAAAATCCAACTAAATGAAAGATTAATCATTTCAAAAGCATTACCATTAGTATAATACTGTAAAGAATATACATGCCGCAAAATAAAATATAAGTTTTCTTTTTGGGGAGCAGGAAGGCAATCCAGGTTTTTTTCCAATCTGTGGGACCCAAAAGACCGTCATGATGGGTTATGGAATCTAGCCCATATGCAGAACAACTCGGAGGCAGGAGAAAAGTTCACAAAGGTTTATTAAAGAAATGTAAAATAATAAACAGTTTCAGGATTAGGGAGACTGATCTGGATTTGGTTCACCGCTGATCAGGAGATGCGTGTTTCCGCAGAGAGGTGTGTATATTGGAAACCGGTAAATTACCTTGTAGATAATGGGACAGATTTTGCAGTTCTAGGGCATGCAGAACAAAGGCAAGGTTCCAGGGAATTGTCAACTCCCGAAGAAGAAAATTTTTATTTAATGTTGCAATATGTAAAAAATGTTGTGAAGATAAGATAAACCAATATGATGAGAAGTTAGAGGCCAAAAAAGAAGGTAAGGTAAGAAGATTTACAGATTAAAAAAAATCAACAAAAAAAACAAGAAAAAAGAAAAGAAAAGAGTTTAAAATGATGGATGGATGAGAGGAGTGGTGGATGGAAGGAAACTCTCAGCTCCAGAGGGAAATGAGTTAAAATAAGAATTAAAAAAAGGCAGTTTTTAAACTTCTGATACTGGCACATATTTACACTGTGTTATATATTAAAATTACACTATGCTAAGTAATAATATAATGAATTTTAATTTCAATGGTGCTTTTAAAGAAACAAAACTCTAAACTCTTACAAGAAATAAATAACTCATAGCTAAAAACTATTAAATTATTTATTTTTTAAAGTAAGTAGGGCATAAAATAAGGTGATTTAAAACTTGTAAAATGGAGGAATTAATCTAAAATAAAAAATGAAATTACAAAAAAACCAAATTAAATTGAGAAAAGTAAGTTGAGAAAAAGACAAAAGTATGCTGATGAGAAGAGTAATGATATGGTGATGAGAAAAGCATGTGACGAGAGGGAAATTTGACTTAAAGTGACTGAAGGATGACGTGGGGCGACTGACAACACGACATTTCCTTCCTGAAAAAGACTGCTTCTTTATCTGGTAAAGATGAACAACTTTTATTATTATTATTAATTTGTTTTTAATTAATTTGAAACATTGAAACTCTTCTTTAAACTAAACATTGTTTTTTTTAAATCCCTGCCTTTAAACATGGACTCCCTGAATGGAGCTGCTCCTTGTGGAATTCAGACCTGAAAGAGTTGCCCCCCCCCCCCCCCCTATTACCCCGCTGGAGAAAGGCAGCCTGCTCCATCATCAATCTCCCGCCACCCCCCCAAACGCACACACACCGTCACAGCAACCGGATGGAAATGATGAGTTAAAATATGGGGAAAACAAGACAAAAGGATTTCCATCTGCTCTGAACCCCTGACCCTAATAACTCATCTGAACTGCAACTTGCTCCCCAATGTGTGTGTGTGCAAGAACCATTAGGACAGAGACACAGGGACATCTTTTTTTGTGGGGATACAAGGAGGAGGTGCACCAAAAATAAGGCTTTCCTTCTATCCGGTGCTAAATTATTTTTTAATTATTGAATTATTTGTTTTTGTTTGAGAAGCGGCTAACCTTTTTGAACTGAGGTGGGGGGGGTCCAGGACTGAAACCACCTGGAGGCAGCAGTCAGTAAAGGGTAATGTGATCAACCATATATTTTATTTTATTTTCCATTTTCATAGACCATAGACCAACTATGCAAGAAAAGCTTAATAACTCTCTCTTGTTAGATTCCTTTCTGCATCTTGCAATGAAGGAAATGCTGCTGACACACTGACTTCCTTGACATGACTTTTATCTATGGGAAAATGAGGATGATAATATACAGCCTGGCTGGCTTTCACTACAAGATGATTGTTTTAGAGTCAGTAAAATAATTTCTAATCAAATTAGAACCAACCTTAAATATCTAAACTAAATATTATCTTTTTAAAAGAAAAAACTCAGCAGCAACCATGTTCCATAATGTTATGGAAGGACCTGGAGATGAAAAACTTAGGCAAATCCAGAGAGAGAAAAGGGTCCAAACATGGTCTGACACAGTAGTAGTAAAATGTGCCACAGGTTTTAGTCACAAACCAAATTCTCTATTTCCACAGCAGCCACTCGGAGAGATTAGCTTCATCTCTTCATGATTTTGTGGTATGTTGCTTTGTCCCTGTGCCATGAATGTCTGAGGTTCTGACTAAGACAGAGAAAGGGTGATTGTTGCTCTCACTTATGAAAATGTAACCAAAATAGCACCTTATAGAGGAAAAAGAATGAATAATAATTATAATAATAATCCAATAGGATAAAATCTATAGTTATGTGTTGCTTTAATCCGAATTAGATTTCACTAAATGATAAAACTAAGTGAATTTGATTTTCCTTTCCTCCAAAAATATTAATATAAATGTATATAACTTAAAACATATGAACAATGAAATCAGCGATTTTCATCCCTTAAGTGTTTAAAATACATAAATCTTACAGTTTACCAAATATATGGGATGTATTTTGGAAAAAAATGTAACCAAAATACCTAAAGACTATGAGTTTATTAACTAAAATTATACATTTGCAAAAAATAAATGATTAATTCCTGAGGATTTGACTCAAAGTGGTATATTTTCCTGAGAGAGTGAAATAATGATATTTGGTACATTTAAAACAATTATGTATAAAAGAGAATGAAACCTAAAACCTACTTAATGAATTTCAATGTAGGATGATAAAAAACAAAAGAAATCCTAACTATCAGAAATAGGACTGAAACAGCACCTGACATAAAGATATAAATGGTTGATAATGCTTTCTACTTGGACTGGGACATAAAAGCCGATTAGGATTTTTTTTACCTGAGAACCCAAAAAGACACAGGTAGAGGGGGCGCTTTAAAGTTTAACTTTGAGGGACAGCAGCAGAATGCGCCATTAGATGTTCTGATTGTTAGATCAGAGGTGACAAGGTCTTCAGAGAGATCACCCTATTATCCCAGGTTGGTTTACAACAGAATAGTAACTGCTTCGCTGTTGATTGACTAGAGTTAAAGTACGTAAAGTGCGTATAAATAGACTGAAAAGCGTCCACTTTACGATTGACCCAGTTACAGGAGGTTCGTTAAAGATGGGCAATAATATCCTGCAGATAATGAATAAATGATTAACTAGAACTGGAGTTATAGTTAATTAATTAACCTATTCAAAATCGGAGGTGAAATCAAATTAGTGTTCTTAGTTGAATAATTGTAGCTTTAATTTACTTACTTACCAGGGATTGTGGTTTCACCTCTGGAGGGTTCCTGGACCGGCTGTTAAATCCAGGTATCCACACCTATCTAGTGACCCAGGCTAGGTTATCAGCAGAGCTATTAATTATCAATAAAGAACGTTTTATTTCTGTTTATTCGCATTATTACCAAAAAGGAGGGTGGATCTGACCTGATGTTGATAAATGCGTGCGCTGTATGAAAACACAGAACCACTACAAGTTAAACAATGATGTTTTTATTGTAAATTATTCAGGATTACAGAAAATCTAACATCTATGCAAACACTACACGCTATTAGAAAATAAACACGAGGTAGATTAAATGACTAGTTTAAAGAAAACAAAATAAAAGAATAAAAAAAAATAAAACCCTAAGAGTCCGTTTAACTGGCTTTTGAGATTGTCCAAAATATGCCAGATGTTAATACATTCACTAATGTCCGTTGAAATAGCAGCAGATATGCAATTAATCAACATAAAATTAATACATTCAGCTTCAAATTGGTAAATGATTAAAATGCATTAAACATCAGCAGCTGAAGTCGTTTTAGCAAAACAGCATCAACAGAGCAGTATGGATGTATGTAGGGAAGGCATGTAAATGAATGAGAATCAAGGTTTTTCCTTGACCTATTTTGTGTGATGAAATGTTTGAACAGAAGTAATGATAGAGAAATCCTGTACCATTCACTATGCTGTACTGTTTAGGGGGACAGAAAGCAGGTGCCTCCCCCTCTACTCTAGATAAGGGTGAGGGGAAGGTCATTAGAAATAATGAGTTCACAAAGCCTCCTTCATACTATGGTTAAAATTTATGCCCTTATCAGTCTCCTGTCCTGTTTCTGGTGTGAACAGAAAACAGTTGTCTGAAATGTTTATCTGAGCAAATTTATGTCCTTTGATGAACTAAAGTGTTTCTCTTGGGAAGATTCCATGTGTGTATATGCTATGGATTATTTTAAATGTAGAGGTATATTTCTGAATGCTTCAGAATTGCACTCAGCTGTATTCAGCTGGTTTGTGCCATTCTCCTCTGCAGAGTAAAATAAAACGTGTCTTCCTTGCATATCAACTCTCAGTGCTCATTTTTACTCTACAATTTGGCATCACGAACAGGATCCTTCGCTGATCTGTCTGCTCAGTGGATTCTAGAAGAAGGGCTGATCACCAAAACCATATGGGTTTTTTCTCTACCTCAGATAGGCCATTTCAGAGAAGGAGGACTCTTCTGATGCTCCACGGAGTGAATCGATCTCGACAGGAGGACAATAACTTCAGGAGACTGAGACAGGAAGAAAACTAACAAACTCCTTTAAAGGTAAAAAAGAAAATATATAAAATACTGTTATAACATTAACTAGACAGTCAAGAGACTGACAAAAGTAGGCCTTAAATAGGCAGAGGGTAAGTCGCACGAGGTCAGGAACGAGTATGCTTGGCTTCATAAAACCGTTTAACTTATCGTAGTTAGCCTGGTTTTTGTTATTTCTTATTTGCATTTTTACTGTAGACAAACAGACTGCGGTTTTGCAGCCAGACCTCTCTCGACTGCTCAGCATGCATCAAGTTGCAGTCCTGGGCTCAAACAAATTCTTTTTTTTATTATTGCACCATTAACATTTTTTATTGAGTGCATTTTCAAAAATCTTATACATTCAACACATCCATTTCTGACATAGACTTAACATAGCCAAATTAAATTCACAACAAGTCCATGCTTGAGCTAGGTGACAATTATACTTTTTGTAATCTTACCATTTTATCCTAACTCGCGTGCCTTCATGTGAAAAAGAAAAAATCACATCACCTCCTCTTTATTCATGGATATAAGTACACTTTTTCTTTCTTTAAGAAATAAACTTTTTTTCTTTAACAAAAAAAAAAACAGATAAAAGAAACTAAAACTATACAACACTAACTGTGTGGCAATAGGAGGTTCTCAGCTCTAATTTTATCATACATGAAAATCTGATCTCACTGGTGATATGAATTTCACCCAGTTTTCCCAATTTTTCTTGAACTTGCCAGATTCTAATCTCAAGGAAAAAGTTAGCCTTTCCATTATATAAATATCATGCATTACTTAAACCTAATCATTCCTTGTTGGAGCCTCTGTTTTCAGCCACTTCCTAGTTATAGCTTTCTTACTGGCTACCAACATGATCCTAAAAATATATTTGTCCTCTGAGGTTGTCAGCTTATCAATCCCTCTTCCCATGAATAAAGTGTCGAATGTTGGAGGAAGTTTCACTTTCAGGACTTTCTCCATACATTCCTTTAGGTCCTGCCAGTATATATCAGTACTAACACAACCCCAAAATATATGAAAGTGATTGGCTCTTTCTTCTCCACAGCCTCTCCAACATCTAGTATCTTGGTTTTTCTTTTGCGCTGGAGAAAAGAAATATCTTACAATGCACTTCCAGCCAAATTCTCTCCACGAGGGGGAACATGATGTTTTCCAGTTTTGCCTAAAGATCTCCTCCCATGTCTCCACCGTCCACCTCCCTCCCGTCTCTTTTTCCCATCGTTCTTTTATATATAACGTATTTCTTCCTTTCAGGTTCTCCACTCCTGAATATAATTTTGATATTACTTTTTTGCCCAAATTTGATTCATATGCTCTGATAAACATCTGAGTTATCCCTGTTTCCAATTCTTCAAAGCTTATCTTTTTTTTAATTTCCTCAATAACATGCCTTACTTGCAAATACCTAAAGAGGTTTTTATTTTCAAGGCCAAATTTTCTCTTTATATCTTGGAAGCTTATTACTTTCCCTTTTTCGATCAGTTCCCAATATGATTTCGGACCCCTCGCCCACTCTCCAAATGTTTTGTCCATTGTGTTCGGTTTAAAATCTGAATCATGGGCTATCCATTTTAATAGACTAGTCTGCTCTGTCAAGCCGTGCTTTGATATCATTTCATGCCATGTACTAATTGACAATTCTGTCCATGGATTCATACCCTTCTCTAATTGTTGTTTCAATTTGCTGTCGTTAATTATGGCTTGTAGAGGTATTTTGGGTGACATAGCACATTCTATGTCTTTCCACTTTGATTTATATTGAGGATCACATATATTTAGGAGAGGTTTTAGCTGTCCCTCCTGGTAATAACTTTTCAGACAAGGAAGGGCTAAGCCCCCACGATCCTTGGCCAGCTGTAATGTTCTAAATTTAACCCTTGGTCTTTTCCGTTTGCCAAATGAATCTTGAAATTAATTTATCCCATTCTATAAACTCTTTATCTGTCACCCCAACCGGAAGAGTGGTAAAAAGAAACATTAATCTTGGTAACACATTTGTCTTAATCATTTCTATTCTGGAGGAAAAGCTTGTAAATGGGATTAAACTCCATTTCCCCATGTCTGATTTTATTTTGGTAATTAGGGGGTTGTAGTTACAACTTTTTAAGTCAGATAGGTTACGGGGCAGTTCTACTCCCAAATATCTCAGAGACTTTGATGACCAGTCCCAGTTACAATTCTTTTTGATCACTTTGTCCGGAGTGTAGTTCCAACATAGAAACTGGGTTTTCTTTACATTAAGTTTGTAGCCCGACAAGAGGCCAAACTCATCCAAGATCTTTTTTAGGGCTGGGAGCGAGCTGTCTGGCTGAGAGAGGTACATTGGTACATCATCCGCAAACAAAGCTATGTTTTGTTCCCCCCAGGGGCGTCTCTAGGTTTAAGAGACAAGGGTGGCTCAGCCCCTAGAAGATATTGCGTGCGCTTAGCGCGCGCCGAAATTTTTTCAGTGCACCTGCTAAGGCGTTGTCTAAGACAAGGGTGTAACTTTGTGTTGAAAGTTGGTGGGGACGGCTCATAAGGAAAGGGAGCTACCTGCGCGACGCCTTTTTTTTTTTGTTGGAAAGGATAAAGCCAAAAAAATGCGAATAACATTTATCAATTTAATGCTTAACTGTTAATAACTGTTACAATATTCACTTATATATTTTGTGCAAAAAATATCACATAAATCTAAACAGACAGTACAAATCAAAGAAATCAAATAAATATATCAATTTTGTAGAACATTTATTGACAGTCAATTTTGGGTCACTTTTTAAAATTAATTTACTTTTAAACCAGGACTCGGACAAGATCTTATGGGACCTTAAGCAGAATATGATTAAGCAACTCTGTCTTTCTGTCAAGAACATCCACCAGCAGGGTATCAGGGGGGGATTTACCATTAGGCAATACTAGGCAGTTGCCTAGGGCCCCAAGTTCCTGGGGCCCCATAAAAACTCTGTTTCCATGTATGGTTAATACAACTAATCCTTATTTGTGTACATTAATTATGTTTTTGATAAAATCCTTTGGCTAAAATGCCATCAGAAAGCTGATAAATAGAGAGGAAAAAGGGACAAGAAGAGAGGGACAAAACCTAGAACAAATAATGGATGTCTATTCTATTAACATTTCTCTATCTGTGTAGAATGGGTCTGTTTTATGGGTTTTCTTCTCAGGGGGCCCCCTGCCTGTGTCTTTGCCTAGGGCCCCAAATTTCCTAAATCCGCCCCTGAGGGTATCAATACTGATTTGATAGAATCTGGGAGGGCGGACTATGTTCAACCATCCATTTTCTTTAACCTTATCCCTCAGTGGGATCAGGAGGTGCTGGTGCATATCTCTAGCCCACGTTCTGGGTGAGAGGTGAGATCACCCTGGACAGGTCACCAGTCTGTCGCAGTATGCTCAACCAGCTTAAAAGTAATCGGTAATCAGATTTATTATTTGCACTTTTACTAAGTGAACTTTCTAACTCCCTTAAATCTGAAATTCCAATGCCAAAATTGTTTAAATCTTTTATCTTTGGACCCCCTGCAGAGTGACGTCACACCTGCAAGATCCTATCCTTACCTTCCTGCTAGATTGCAAAAAGCAGCTTGCTCATGAGTTGTCAACATAACACGCTAAATCTTAAATGTACGTGGACATATAAAAGAAAAAGGGGCGCAGTGCTTGCTACTGAATGGCAACACTATCAAGGTCAGGAAAAAGTTTTAAGTAAAGCCGGGATTAAAACAGTAGCTACAAGAAGCTTCAAATAAAAGGTGTTCTTTATGTTCAACCTAAACACCAACTCCGATAGACCATCAGTAGAGCAGGTGTTTAAATTAATCAATCACTGCTGCGAAAGCTTATAGCAGTGAAAGCTAATATACCACAGCCATCACTTAATAAACGCAAAATAAACAACCCTCTAAAAACGGAAAACTGTAATGGACTGAAAAGTCCTGTTTTTATGTGGGGAAGTATTTGGCGTGTGTTTTAGTATAATTCTGATATATTGGCGCTGTTGTCTGTTTCTATGGCAACGATACTGAATGTAGTGTAGCTTAGAGACCTGCACGGGTCGAGTTTTTACCAACCCAAGCACCGCCAGAACCCGTTAGGATGACTACACGAACCCGACCCGTCACCAGCGGATATCTTCAATTCAAAACCCGACCCGACCCGTTGATATTTAACCCGCAACCCGACCCGTTAACCCATCATAGGCTATTGTACGCTGCGCTGCACCCAGTGCCTGATTAATATAACATTTCTGATGTCCATAACAACACACACGCATTGTTGTAATGTGTATTCTAATGAGTGCTCTTCAATGACGTCATTAATGGGTGTGACTATAAATTGTGGAGCATGTGCAATGTTGTTGTATGAAGTAAAATAAAGTGGTGGCGTGTGACGTGTCGCCCAAGGAAACAACTTGGTGTAGTCGTGTGCTGTTATTTTCCGACTGCTCCCTGCCCTTATGATGATGGAGATGGGAAGTCGATGGCAAAGATTGTGCTTTGATGGAGATGAAAGAAATTATGAGCTGTGGGAGGCAAAGTTTCTGGGACATCTCCGGCTGCATGGCTTGAAAGAAACAATACTGCGTAAGGTGGAGCCGAATGCAGACGCCGATGAAGATGACGACTCTGATAAAAACGAGGAAGCCTACGCCGAGCTGATCCAGTGTCTAGATGACAAGAGCTTGTCTCTAGTTATGAGAGAGGCGGCAGATGACGGCAGGAGGGCGTTGCAGATCCTGCGAGATCATTATGCGGGCAAAGGAAAGCCGCGGGTAATTAGCCTCTACACAGAACTGACATCCCTCCAGAAAGCTGCCAGCGAGACTGTCACAGACTATATTATTCGGGCTGAAACTGCCATTACAGCGCTAAGAAATGCTGGAGAGACGCTGAGTGATGGACTGTTGATAGCCATGACTTTGAAAGGTTTGCCTGAACCATTTAAGCCATTTGTTGTTCACATAACTCAAAGTGATGATGACAAATTAACCTTTGGTGACTTCAAAGTTAAGTTGAGAAATTATGAAAGCACCGAAAAGTTAAAAGTTAACATGGATGAAGATAATGTGATGACAGCCAGTGGATTCTCAAGCAAAGTGATGCAGACAAAAAACAAACCCAGAGTTTACGTGTTACAGCTGTGGCCAGAAGGGACACAAAGTGCGACAATGTCCGACGAACTTTAAAGCACAGAGACAATGGTGCAGTTTCTGTAAAAACTCCAGTCATAAAGAGAGCAATTGTCGAAGAAAGAAGAAAGAAAGTGTGAAACAGGCCATCGAAGGGGATGATCACTCGTTTGTTTTCAAGATGAGCGACAGCCAGATGAGCGGCTTGAAACAAAGAGGACTGATGGTCGGTGCAACGTCTCAGATAATTAATGATCTAAGCAAGTTTAAAAAGTTTGATGATGCCTTCCGACCGGAGGAACACTTCGTGGAGCTTGCTGATGGGACGAGGACAACTGGCGTGGCACAGAAGAGAGGCGATGCAGAGGTGTGGCTGCGAGACACCGAGGGACGGAACGTGAAGGTGGCGATAACGAGGGCGCTGTACATCCCCACCTACCCCCAGAGCATCTTCTCTGTTAAAGCAGCGACGGCAAAGGGAGCCTCGGTCAACTTTCAACAAGGACACGATCAACTCATCTGCAAGGATGGAACCAGGTTTGACATTAACGTGTACAATAGACTTTATTTCCTTGATGTTCTCGATGAAAATGACTTTGCTGACAAAGAGGACGATAAAGTTTTGGGTTGCTATGACATTCAAGAGTGGCACAGGATTTTACTGTAATTTTCAAGATGTATTAAAACTAGAAAATGTTGTGAAAGGTATGAAAATTAAAGGGAAGGTTGATAAAACTAAACTAGACTGTGAAACGTGTATTAAAGGGAAATTTACCCAGAGTAGAAATAGGCAAGCTGATGCAAAAGCTAAAACGGCCCTTGAGCTAGTGCACACAGATCTAGCTGGCCCTATTGAGCCTGCTGCAAAAGAAGGATTTAGGTATTCACTTGCATTTACGGACGATTTTTCAAGTGCAATATTTGTCTATTTTCTAAAAGCTAAAAGTGACACAGTCAGAGCTACTGAAAGGTTTATTGCAGATGTAGCCCCCTATGGAAAAGTAAAGTGCATTAGATCAGATAACGGCACTGAGTTCATGTCAAGAGATTATCAGTCTTTATTGAGTAAAAATGCTATTCGACATGAAACATCTGCTCCGTATTCTCCCCATCAAAATGGGACAGCTGAAAGAAGCTGGAGAACACTGTTTGAGATGGCCAGGTGTTTGCTGATTCAGAGTAATTTGCCTAAAGAATTATGGACTTATGCTGTGATGACTTCTGCAGTTATACGCAACAGGTGTTTTAATAATCGTCTGGGGCAAACGCCGTACTACATGTTGACAGGCAAGAAACCTGATCTTTCTAAAATGAAGGAGTTTGGAACAGTGTGCTACTCTTACAAACAAAATAAGAAAAAGTTAGACCCAAGGTGTGATGAAGGAGTTTTTGTTGGTTATGATAAAAACAGCCCATCATATTTGATTTATAATCCAGTGACAGGAAGGGTGTGTAAACACAGGTTAGTCAGATTTCTAACTAAACCTGAAAATGAATGCCAAACTCAGACTGAACCACAGGAGTTGGAGGATGAGTATTACAGAAAAACTGTTCCTGTTAAGTCAGAGTTAAAAGTAGAACAGCAGGTGTCAGAAGGAACAAAAGAGATGCGTGCTGAACCTTCAAGTGTGGGGAACACAAATCTCAGGCAAGATGAAGAACATTGTCTACGACGCTCCAAAAGAGAGAAAAAAGTGCCTCTGTATTTAAAGGACTACGAATGTAAGGCAGAGAGTGATGATTTTGCCACTGCAAATTTTGACAATGTTGATTATTGCTATCGTTTAGTGTGTAATACACCACAAAGTTTTAAAGAGGCCCTGACTTCACCTGAGTCTGAGAAGTGGATAGAAGATATGAAGGAAGAGGTTGAATCCTTGAAGGAAAATAACACATTTACTCTGACCACGCTGCCAGAAGGTAAAAATGCAGTGGGGGGTAGATGGGTTTATACCATCAAGGAGAATGCAGATGGAGCTGAGACTTTTAAAGCCAGATATGTGGCAAAAGGCTACAGCCAGGAAGCTGGTATAGATTATGGGGAGACATTTGCACCAACAGCTAGCATGACGTCTATACGCAGCTTGATGCAGATGGCAGCTCAGTATAATCTGAAATTACATCAGATGGATGTTAAAACAGCCTATCTACACGCTCCTATTGATTGTGAGGTGTATATAGAACAGCCTGAAGGTTTTATGGTTAACTCAGAATTTGGTGAAAAACAGTTTTTTAAACTTAACAAATCGTTGTATGGTTTAAAACAATCTGGACGCAACTGGAATAAGATGTTATCTGATTATTTGTCTGAAAACGGTTTTGTACCAAATGAAGCAGATCACTGTGTTTATACAAAACATACAGCAAATAATAGAGTGATTCTAGTCATTTGGGTTGATGATCTTATTATAGCAACAAGTGAGGATTCTCTAATGGACAGTGTTAAAGACATGCTGAAAGCAAAGTTTAAGATGAGAGATATGGGGCCGCTTAAACATTTTTTGGGCATTGATTTTACACAGACAGAGGGAGAAATAAAAGTTAGCCAGAAAAGGCACATAACTAAAATACTGGAGAAATTTGGTATGTCTGAATGTGGTACTAGATGCACTCCATGTGAACAGAAGTTAAACTTTGAAAGTGAAAGCGAACTTGTAGACCCAAGATTGTATCGTGAGCTTATAGGAAGCTTAATATATCTCATGATGTGCACAAGACCTGATATTAGTTGGGTTGTAAGTAAACTCTCACAATATTTGTCACAACCAAGGGAGTGTAACTTGGTAACAGCAAAACATGTGTTGAGATACTTAAAAGGGACAATAGACAAGAGTTTATGCTTTAAGAGGAGCGAGCAGAAACTTCAGCTCGTAGCATATAGCGATGCAGACTGGGCTACTGATCAGAGTGACAGGAGAAGCGTTAAGGGTTATTGTTTTAGCCTTAATAAAAATGGACCAGTTATCTCATGGAAGTCAAAGAAACAACAAACGGTGGCTCTGTCTACATGCAAAGCTGAATATATGGCATTGGCAGCGACAACACAGGAAAGTTTGTATCTTGTACAGTTGTTGGGTGGAATGGACAAAGACTGCATGTATATGCCAGTTACAATATTTGAGGACAATCAAGGAGCAATAGCTTTGTCAAAGAACCCAGTATTTCGTCAGATGTAAACATGTTGATATCAAGTATCATTTTGTCAGATCTGCATTTTATGATGGAAAAATAAACATTGTGTACTGCTCAACAGCAGATATGGTTGCGGACGTTTTTACCAAACCTGCCACAAAGCTAAAACTGGGAAAATTTACACATTATATGTTTGGAATGTAAAATAACTTGTTTTAAATGTTCAAAAAAAATAAAAAATTGGAATGACGATTGTATAGTGCAAGAGCAAGTGGGGGTGTTGTAATGTGTATTCTAATGAGTGCTCTTCAATGACGTCATTAATGGGTGTGACTATAAATTGTGGAGCATGTGCAATGTTGTTGTATGAAGTAAAATAAAGTGGTGGCGTGTGACGTGTCGCCCAAGGAAACAACTTGGTATAGTCGTGTGCTGTTATTCTCCGACTGTTCCCTGCCCTTATGATGACAGCGCCAACACATAAAAAAAGGCCCAACTACCCGCCTGAGTGCACTACAAAAATATCCGCCCGACCCGTTTATTTTTTTTTATGTATTTTTCCCGACCCGTTGCAGGACTCTAGTGTAGCTGACATAACAGGGCCAGAAAAAAGTGGTTTGAGTTTTTTTCCAACGGTTCAGTTATATTTTAAATACGGTATTAACTTATTTTTTACACTATTCTCTATTCTTTTACTACTTTAAGTCTCTCCTGACTAAAATTAGGTCATAATATTTCCACTAAGTCCTCTCACCGTGCAGTCTGAGTCCACTGCTGTCCCTGAATGGGTTAGCATTTTTGGAGGGAAGTGACAGGTGTTATGGGGAGAGGGGCGGAGGGGGGTGATGGGGGGAGATAGAGGCGAGGCAACAGATTCTTTTTTTCTGAGTTTTTTGTCGGGATATGTGGACGGTGAGCAGCGGGGAGAACTTTTTTTATCCTTTCTGAGGAGTGGCATGAATGGGGTTTTAATCAGGTATACACAGCAAAGCAAAGCAAAATCGTGTACAAAAATGTGTCGGGATTTGTCCCCTACCAGTCCAGGATTGGGTGGGGACATGTCCACACCAAGTCATTCAGTTGCTGCCTATGATTGTTCAGATGAACTTGTCTTCTTTATGGTTTTATTCGGTGCTTTACTGCATTTTGTTTTGGGAAAATATGAGGAAAAATAAATACAGAAAAAAAAAAATATTTTAAAATCTGCAAATATAATTATAGGGTGGCTAATGCCAAAAGAAAGGATGACTGAAGCCACCCTTAAATAAGGTCTAACCTGGCAGCTTATGGTTCCCCCCCTTCCATATGTATACCCTTTATTTTTCTATCCTGTTTTATCCATTGGCAACCCAGTCTNCACCCGACTAATAATAAATAAAGAGAATATTTCTGTGCTGATATAGAGCTGAGCTTCTAGATCTAATCTAATACGTATCGTGAATCCAGGGACTTTCAGTTCATACTTTTCCATGACTTTAACATCCTCATCATCATATTACAATGACATTAGTTGGTCACTTATCCAGCAAATTGTGTTTTATAGATTATCTACATACATGGCTCTTAAGAAGTTCAAGTACAATTATTTTATTTTATTTTATTGCTGATTTAGAAACAGTTGAAATAACTGATGATCTATTTTTATTTTTTCTCTTTTGATAGATATTATTTTCAGTTTAATACCGCCTTAATGCTGGACTAAGTATTCCTGATTTAGAATTCATTCTTTCTCAGACTAATATTTTTCCATTTAAACCCTGTTTGTAAAGACAACATTTTTGGTTTATTTAGGTCATTTTATCTAATTTGACCTAAACTACATTAAGTCACTTTACCAAGTCTTTTAAAGAAAAGAAACCTCCAAGGTGTCCATGAAGATCACTATGGACAGAGAGTGAGAGCTAACTGTTGGGTCAGAGGAGAGATATGACCAGATGAGAATAATGATGGACTGACTGCAACAGAGGTCCTCAGTGAAGCCAACTCAAAGGAAAGATCAATACATAAAGTATCATTAGATCATTTTGTTTATTCTACTTTTTTCAGTACAATGTTAAAATGGGACATAAAGTTTGACTAAGTCTAAGTCAGAATATTCTCACATTTAGTCTTTTAGGAGGAGACAAAGTCCTGCTCATCAATAAGATGCTTTCTGTAGTTACTATAAAAACTGGATTATTAAATTTGCTTGTTTGTTTTATCCAGTTTACTATAGAAGAAAAACTGTCATGCCTTTTGTCAAAAGACAGCAAGCAATTCATAGCATGGATTAGTTACATAAATAAGATAATAAATTAGTTAATAGTTTAAAATTATCTAAGAAAATCCATGTTAAAAGCAGCTAAAAGAGTTTGGGTTTATAATAAATCAGAGTGAGACATCTCGTTTTTGTCAGAGCTTTAATACGTTAGGTAGTGAGTGCTCTTACTTTGAAAATAGTCTTTTTTCTCTGGAAAATCCCGTTTCAGCAGTAAGCTACAGAAAGTGTTCATGTTGAAGTTAAATGTTGTTCTACGCTTCTGCCTTGGAAGATATTCGTCTTTGTGAGGATTGCTTTGCTCAGAAAGCTCATGAATATGTGCTGAAATTATTTAGTGTAAAGAGTATAAGAAATGTCTCAGATACATTTGTGTTAAAGTTAAGCTAACTAAGTGTAGAATGTGCTGAGGATGTTCAGATGGCCACTGAATATTAGGCTCGGGATCAGCGTTGCATTGTGGGGCGTGGCGGACATATTGGCAGCTACTAAATAGCGTAAAAGCATAAGCTCTGATACAATGTTGTTGTTGAAAGAAGAGACGTAGAAGTAGAGAAAAAAGATGTTAAAATCCCGAAAAAGATCTGGAATTTACCAGGGACACATTAAATAGAGAAGCCAGGGACCGGTATGTTGACAACATCAGCATTATTAATCATTTGGATCCATATGAAGTTCCAAACAATGAGTGGAGCACCGATGAGTGAGCGCCTATACTTCAAAACAGTTCTGAAGCTACAAGTCCTTGGAGTCTCATATGCAGTTCATGAATGGATGGGTTCAGGAGCTGCAGATCATAAAGCCAGCAAACAGTGGGAACACAGTAATCCGTACGAAGGTAAGCTGTGATCAGACGGGCTCTGGAACCTGCTAGTTTAGCAACTGCTAACCGCTAATGCTAACAACCACTCACGCATGTAATGTACTTTTAACTAGCTGCTATGTGTTTCAAAGTTGTAGTTAGTAGCGTTAACTGCCAACCCTCCGGGTTTCTCGCGTATTTGAGCCTTTTCCCGCTGCCATTTTTATTATTTTCCCGTAAAAGATCCCAACTTTGAAGGAAAGAAACAAAGTAGGCTATAAAATAAAACCGTGCATCTTTAACTTACCAGAATGAAAATGCAGGGGAACACACTCTCATTGACATTGGGATACTGTGGAAAGTTATGTTGGTCGTCTTACAGCCGCTGATCCAAGCTAGCCGACGACTCTTTATCTCTGACACTTGGTCTCCGTGGTTACGCCTCCAGGCAGGAAAGCGGTGGAAAGTTAACCCATTTTCTATGTTTTTCCCATGGCGATCATGTGTTGAGCTGTTACAGCCCACAATACAGCAACGGTTTACCATGGTTGAAATCAAGTTAAGGTGAAATTAATCAAATTAAAACACGGCTGAGAGGGAGTACACAGTATGCGGTAGTCATAGGCAGTAGTCTGAGCCGTGGTAAAAGAGGCCGCTCAAGATGGCGGCGACGCAAAGTAAAATACGCTGATGATATTCAGATACAGATATTAGTCAGTGATTAGTTTTTTCTTCTGGGTATTTCAGTTACAAAAAAAATCAAAACCAGATTTTTGAATAAAGGTTCTTCAAAGCAAAGCAAGCCTTGTGTGGAGAACTTTGTTCATGTTGTTCGCTGGCTGTCTAGCTTCACATGGTCACGTGTTGTGAGGACAGCACAGAAACTATACGAGTCAGGCTTGAAAAAGGTCAGTCTAGGCAACTGGATGTGAAGTTTTCTAGAAGATGCTTCTCCTCTCATCCTAGAGGCTTCTTCAGTTCTAACTAGTGGTGGGAGCACAGAGATTAATATACTGTAGGTAGAGGAGCTTTTTCAAGCTTGACCAAGACCTGGATGACTGACAATCTTCCCAGATCTGAGAAAAGCAGAAATATTATCCAGAAGTTGGTTAACTTCACACATTAGATTTCTGGTTTTACTCTGTAATATAGTAAATGAACTACCTGTCTTCTCCAAGAACTTAATACATGCCCACCTCTCTGAATGAATAACTGTTATTATCTTTATTCTCTATTCTTCCCATAAATGTGTCCTTGTATTTAACCCATCTCTGATGGAGCAGTGGGCAGGAGTGCAGCACCCATAGAGTATTTCCAGGCTCAGGCTGCT
>JAGKQL010000037.1:19172-35282 GCA_018398635.1 Cyprinodon brontotheroides
CTCTGAAAGGACCTGGAACATTTATTTATATCAGTCTGAAAAAAACTGCACTACTCCTTCAGTCCAGTAGGGGGCAGTTATCAGAACAAAAATGGTTTTATGATTATTATCTTTGTGACAGTAAACACACATTCCAATGCAAATAAGAAAACCAGAATCTGAACACATTAACTAAACTAAGCAGAGAGTTTTACAGCCTACAAAATCAGTTGTCCTTGGACAGGAGATAATCACTTCAACTTGACTGAAAAAAGAGGTTAAAAGTAGCTAGCAACAGAGAGGAAACAAGATGGCTAATGTGAACAACTCATGCATATAATGTGAAAGAGTCGTTTTTTGTCACCACCGTCAGGTTTTCTGACTGACGGTGGTGAAAAAAAACCTACAAATGGTCCTCAAAGGAGGCTAGAATATATATATTGTTGATCTTTAATGTTTTATTAACTTCTTTTATATTTTTATTTATGTTTGTGTATGTAGGGGATGAGGTGTGCCTTCCCTCTCTCTCAGTTCACTATTGTGCCATGTTCATTTGGCTTACGTCATTTGGGATAGACATAGTGCGCCTACTACCCTCCTACATAGCACATAGTATACAATATCCTTTGTAAGCTGTGCATCTCCTCTGACTAAAGCCTAATAAATTTCATAGTCATTACACTCAACTTTGACTTTATGTATTTTAGAAAGTTATGGCTAGGCAGCAGCTATCTATGGAGGAGAGAAGGAGAAGAAACAGGGAATATCAAAAGAAGCATAAAGAGAATAAAATATAATGATGCAGAGATAAAGGAGGAATACCTCAGAGTGAAAATGCAAATATGGAAGAAGAAGGTGAAGGAAAGGACTCAATTCAATCAATGACTTGAATGAAAGGGAAAAGAGAAGTCAGAGAAAGGCTTGGAAACGTAGACAACAAGTATCAAGCGAATGTAAGAGAAAGGTTCAGATCACCCAGAAACTGCTTCAGACGGTCCAGTGGATCAGGCCCATGAACCAGCTCAGAGTAGACAGGCTGCAGCAGCAGTAGGGGACACTGGATCACAGTTTAACATGATGTCAGTGATGCATTGTACATTATTCATACTGGTAATTACTTTATTTTTTACTATTATGATTTGATATTTGATGATATGGGGATGGGGTACTTTTAATAATGATATTGTTTAATTGTATCTAATATTCCTTGAAAAGTGTTTGGCACAGTGCTCATGACTGTTATTTTTTTGACCAAATAGTTAAATAATGTTAATAAGCAAGAAACCATTGATTTGATTTATAGTTTTAATTATGTTGTAATGAGGCCATTGTCACCACCGTCAGCAGGCTTTTTATTTGTTTTAAATTAATATGCTTACAATATGTTTCTTCAGTGCTGTTCTGTCATTAAATATTAGTCTCTTTTAATACAAAAATATGTTTGTTGAATTAAAAAACATGACATTTTCTATTTAGGTTTAAAGTAGAGATTGTATGTTGTGAGATCTTTTAAAGAACTACATGTGAAACAGTATAAAAAATTTAACAAAAGTTAATATTTAACATTTAACAGAATATAATGTACTAACAATGCCAGATAATGATTTAGAAACTCTAAAAATATATTAGACCAAATAAATAAAAAATAATTTGCTTTTTATTGTGTCTGACGGTGTTGACAAAAACAAAGTAATAACTGGAAAAACGCCTATTTTATGAAAAAAATACAAAGCAAGGAGGTTGCCCCGGTACATTGCTGAACAGCCAAGACCTTTGTCTATAACAATATACCTTCAGATTTTGTAATTAACTAACTTTTTGTTTTCAACATTAAAACCTGTTTTATCCAAATTCCCAAGAATCAGTGAGCTGACTAAAAAGTAACCTCCCACAATAACTGTCATGAACCAACTAAGTCAGACTGTCCTTCAGGTCGATGACCTCTGTGAAAGAAACATTCATGTTATTGTTAATTTTAGTACAATTACCTCGTTGTTTGACAGACTTTGAGTTTTTTTGGTCCAAAAAACACCAACATATTTAGCATATTTTAAGGTCATTCATGAATCTTCTGATGAATTTGCTAATCTGTTTAGGAAGTCCCATATTTTCATTGGACTTTTACTTAAATTAAATACTTAAAGTGAGATTGTGTCACCTGCATTTTTTGTGCTGTCAACTCCCATTTGAATTCATTGTAGTATTTCAAAAAGTAACAGTTAAACAAGATTTCTAGTTTTAAATGTTTTTATGTCACGATGCTGAGATCCAACTAAAATGTCAGTCTTAAGAGTTATTTTCATTAGCTAAAGATATTTAAAATTAAATGCTGTTACTGTGGTGGAGAACATACTGCTGCTTATCACGGCTGTAAAGTGAGTAAAAGATCTGAGGAAATTAAAAAAGTGAAAATTGAGCTCAGAATAACTTCTGCTGAAGCTGCAAAAAGAATTCCATCCCAGTCAGAAAAAAACCCAAACCTACAGTTCAGCACATGGCAAACTCAAAACCTCTGGAGGAGAGACACAAAATTGAAGATTCATTGATTGTAAAAATGAAAGATTTTGTTCTTTTCATAGTTGAAGTGATCAATTGTAGTGCTCAGATGACAAGGAAAACCAAAAAAAAAAAAAATCAAAATAATAGTGAAAGCTGCAGAAAAGTATCTTGAAGTTAGAGATTTAAACTGGGAAATGGTGGAAAGCATGATGGGAAAACCAATAAGACCATCAGACACTGGCAGAGTGACGATAACTGAAAGATAAATTAGAAATTATGATAACAAATTTGATTAAGTATTTATTATGTTGAGTTCAGTTAAACAGTTTGGAAAAATATTTTATTTTTTTCTGGGGGTGAGTTTTGTTTCCTGTTTCCTTGTTTAACTCATCAGTTGGTGGCAGTAAAGCACTTTTTTATATTAATAATTTTTATTGAGAAAGCACATCACATTACAATACTATAATTGGATCACATTCATTGTCACTAAATAGACACCCACACAAAAACAAGAAAAAAAGGGTAATGCATTTTTAACTAGTTTGCCAACCAACATAAAACCTCTCAAGACGAAGAAGAAGAAGACATTTGCTCTGGCATCTGCTGCCTGTTGCTGCCTTATACTCTGAAACACCAACATAAATCGTTAACTGATCTGTTCTGATTCAGATGTAACCACTGATTGCCTGAAGTCAGAGGGAAGCATGAAGGAAGTGATGGATGGATGGAAGATCTGAGGGTCTGGAGCTGAGCTTGGAGATGATGCATGAATAGCAGAGAGGAATCAGACACATTAGGATTTTACTACAGAGTCACTCAGGTTGGAGGTTCTTCACCAACAGATTTATTCTTCATGGAGCTTCATCAGATCAACCATCAGCCTGATTAACAGGACAGATGATCAGAGGAGCAGAGTTTTTACCTCCATCATTATTACAGGGACTAAAGTATGGGTAGAGTTTCTCAGTGAAGCAGCAGCCAGTAAAGGAGTAGATCAGAGCTGCAGCATCTACATCATAGAAGGAGACCAGACCCTCCTCATAATCCACAAACACCCCCACCTTCTCAGGACCAGGATGGAGATGGAGACGGACTGAAGGATCAGCATTAGCTGAGTACTCATTGCTATTCCTCAACACAATAGTCCAGTAACCATTCTGAGGACTCAGTGTGATCACTCCCTTCCTGTTGATGGACTCTCTGGCCACTCCTAAATCCCACTTAGTCTTTCCTTTAACCTGAACCTCAAAGTAAAATCTGCCTGAAGAGAAACTCTGACGTCCTAAAACATTAACACACCTAGAAAATCTCTCTGGATTGTCTGGTAGTTTCTTCTTAACATCTCCATGTTTCACCTGTTTTCCATCATCAGACAGGATGAGGTTAGGATGAGCTGTATCAGGATCCAGAGTCACATCCACTGCAGACTGCTGGACCCTCTTCATCTCAGCCTTCATCATCTTCTTCTTCATCTCCTCCCTGATCTTCTCCTCCAGCTGAGCCACAGCTCTCACCACAGTCCCCTCATATGATGGTGGACGGACTCTGACCTCTGTCCAGTTCTTGGTGGGTGGAGCAGCTTTCAGGGAGGAGAAGCTTTGGAGGAGGTGGAGGTGGTCTTCAGACTGGGAGAGCTGCTTCACCTCAGAGCTCCTCTTCATCAGCTCAGAGATTTCCTGTTCCAGATCTTTGATGAAGTCTTCAGCCTGTTTCTCTGCAGTTTTCTGTTTGTCTTCGATCTCCTTGATGAGCTCCTTCAGGCCTCTCTCAGCAGACTCCTTCAGAGCAGTGAAGACCTCAACACCTTCTGCTTTCTCTCTGTCTGCAGCATCTTTACTGATCTTCACCGACTCTTTGATCTCCTGAATCTTCACTCGTCTGTTCTGGATCATCTTCTGAACTTCATCCTCTGTCTTCCTCAGCTCTGCCTTCTTTCCTTCAGTTTCTTCTCTCAGAGGAACAAACTCGTGGTTCTTATGGTCCAAAACAGAACAGAGCAAACAGACACATGTCTGGTCGGTCCTACAGAACAGCTCCAGAGGTTTATCGTGCTGCAGACACATCCTGTCCTCCAGGTTCTCCACAGGCTCCATCAGCTGATGTTTCTTCAGACGTGGAGCTGTCAGATGAGGCTCCAGGTGAGTCTGACAGTAGGAGAGGAGACACACCAGGCAGGACTTCAGGGCCTTCAGTTTGGTTCCAGTGCAGACGTCACAGGGAACTTCTCCTGGTTTGGCAGCTTGTTGCTCTGAGCTGCTGCTGCTGATGGCTTCCTGCTGAGCTTCACGTCTGAACTGAGAAACCATCTCAGAGAACAAGGTGTTGACCTTCAGCTGAGGTCTAGAGGTGAAATGTTCTTTGCACAGAGGACAATTGTAGAGAACATTTCCATCCCAGTGCTGAGTGATGCAGGCTTTGCAGAAGTTGTGTCCACATGGTGTGCTGACTGGATCAGTGAAGACATCCAGACAGATGGAGCACAGGAACTGATCCTCAGACCGCAGGTTGCTGCTAGAAGACATGTCTGAACTCTGAGGACAGAATAAACAGTTAAAACTCTATATTTTAAGTTATTTATAATCTTTCATTTCTTCCAATTACTACAGATTTTGTCCTGAAGAAATGTCTCCAGCTTCTTGTTTGTCCTTAAAGCTGTTAGTAGAAACTCATTTAAACTGTTTTCTGTCACCAGAATCAGAGTCTGTTGTTGGGAAGGAAAAGATTAACTTAGTTCGTCTTCAGGAGGAACAGGGACGTGTTTTTCTATGGCAGCTCAGGCTTTATTCTGACAAACTTTCACTTTCATTTCTGCAAAGTGACGTTTTAAACTCAGTGCTGCTCCTCCCATTACCTTTGAACACACAGATTCATACAGGAGACATAAAACATGTTTCTTTAACTCATCAGAACTGAGCTCACTATAAAACTAAATTATTTTTTATTCATGTAAACAAATGATCAGATTCAGCTTCATTTTATTCTAATTTGTGGAAAAAAGACCAATAAAAATCAGCTGATTGGATCCAGTGTGAACATGCAGTTCCCGGTTCATCCAGGAGGGGGCTCTATAGGCCAGCTCACCTGGTGAAATGAACCCAGCAGGTAAGTTTCTGTTTCTAAAAAAAAATCTGTGGTGAGTGAAAATAAACATTCAACTCTGTGGTTCATCAGAGAACCAACAGGGTCCAGTTCAGCCCAGAATCCCAGAACCAGCACATCTATCACTGATGAGATCAAAGTTACAGTTAAAACAGTTGATGGTTGTGGTGAAATTTATTTATTATTATTATTTATGCCTTTGTTCATATCAGTGAGATTTATCGTCTGCATTTAACCCGTCCCTCAGGGAGCCGTGGGCTGCCTCTCCACAGAACCAGCAGCTTTCTGGGGTTAAAGGCCCGTCTGGGATTCAAACCAGAGACTTTGCAGCCTTCTGAGGAAGCTAGCACCCTGCTTTACACTCACCCATTCTAATATGATCTCAATCAAAGATTTAGGATCATTATTTTATTACTATTAATAAAGGATCAGACAATTAATGATGGAAATATGATGAAAATTAAAGAATAAATTTATCTGAGTTGAATTCAGACCTTTACCTCTAGATGTGAATTGGACCTGTTCATTTAAGGATGTATTTATATTTAAGGTGATCTAAACTGACTGGTTCGCTGTAGGTTCTTTAAAAACAATTCATTGTTTAATAAGTTGTTTGATGCTTGAATTAATTCCTTTAACAGATATATTCATTCCTTCATTAACATCTCTGAATAATTTCCTTTCTCGGTTAGTTTTCCCTCCATGTCCAATAGAGATGGTTTCCTATCTTATCACACAGCTTCTGGTGCGTCCCTCAGGGGGAACCCAGGTAGCAGCAGGACTCAGCAGAGTGTTTACTTCTTCTACAGGAGAGATCTTCTGCTCTGTGGTCCTGCTGTGCTGAGGGACACCTCCACATGTCCAAGGAGGAACTACAGCCTGTTGCTGAGGAGAAGACCTGTCAACCTTAGCTTATCAATGTAATCACTTATAGATGGATCTCATCTGTTTTATAAATGAGAACATTTAATAATTCATATTCTGTAAAACATTATCTACCAGTTTTCAGTTATTTTTTATTACTGACATCAACAAACAAAATAAAATAGAATAGAATAGGTCCTTTTCGTCTTAAATTTGATTTGACTTAAAAGATTTAAGTTAAAAGACAAAAATATTGAATGAAGATGAACTGAAAAATGTGCAAAACATGGATATAATTATCCTACATTAAAAATAGAAACAGAAATTAATAGCTGGGATGTAAAATGATTGGATTTTTAGTGTTATAAAGTCTAACGCTACATTCAGACAGAACACGATTTGAGCAGCAGAAGCAGCCTGTCTACATGCAAAGTCTATGATTGATGCGCATCAAGGTGCATCAAAACGTCCTGCAGCGCATCTTGAAGCATCTGAGCAGCTGAAGCAGCGCCTCAGGAGTATTTAAGCATGTCTGCACTCTGAGGACAGGAGACAGAGATCAATGATTAGCAAGATGTTCCTGATCTGAAGGTCTGACATGATGTTCTGATCAGGCTACATGAGGTGAGTTCAGTCAGCTGACCAAAGGAGAAGAACATGTGATCACCCTGACAGCAGGAGGCCTCAGGAGCAACAGAAGCTGTTATTCCAGGACCTGTTGTCTCTCAGAGAGGCAGAACGTCAGCTTTCTGAAACACTGTCAGTGTGAAACCAGATGTATCCTAACATCAGTTCTTGTTCACAGACTGTCTGCCTCACAGGGCAACGCTGACTGGTTCCAACACCTCCAACCACATCAGACTTGGACATCAATGATAGGAGCCTCACTGAAACACCACAAACCAGCAGAGGTCCAGCTGAAACATCTGCTCTCTGTTCAAAGGGGTCCAGAGAAATGACCGAGGCAGTGACAGAGATGGTTTCTCTCCTCCACAGTAAACACCTCTGAGTTTACAGCTTTGGTTCAGATGGTGGACAGGTCTCCAACCCTCCTGGACTAACTTTAGCCAGACTGTCACAGCAGAGGCATGGAAATGGGTCAAACAGGGACAACTGTCCCTAAGAAGCTGGACAGCAGAGACCTGGCAGAGTCTGACTGTGGACTTTGCTCTTAAACATGAGAATAACCAACATTTCATGGACTCAGAGGTTTTACTGGGATCAATCTGACTGGGTGTGTCTCTCTGTGGACTTTAAACTGGGAGGAGTCTTCCTGCCATCGACTGAGGCTAAATAAGACTGACCTTTGAACCACAAATTTACATTTAGATTGAATTAAAGAGTACGATCCACTTTACCAATGTCTTCATTTAGTTTTCATATTTGTTCCAAACAATTAAAAGCATTAAATTGAAATCTGTGTTTTTCTGAATATAATAAGATGATTTTTCCAGTTTTCTGCTGATTAACATCTTTCAGTTTGCTGTTGATGCTGCTGGTAGAAACACAGTGAATATTATCAGCTGTACTCACCGCTGTTTGAGTCGGTTGATGAGGAAGACAGAAGAAACTCTGACAGAGACGGAGAAACTAGTCTGGACTGAAGCTCTGATGTTATTCTCAGCCTTTATGTTTCTGTAAAGTGACAATAAAACTTATCTCTCCAGCGTTGCTCCGCCTCTAACTGCTCCTATTTTTCTCCTTGTTTCCTCCTTCAGATTCAGACTAATATTTCAGACTCTTTTCCACTCAAAGCTCCAGGATGTGTTTAACTCTGGTAACAGGAACCCAGAGGATTCATCAGGCTGCTGCTCTCTTTGCTCTGAAAGGACCTGGAACATTTATTGAAATCAGTCTGAGAAAAACAGCACTACTCCTTCAATCCAGTAGAGGGCAGTAATAAGAAAAAAACTGGTCTTATCATTATTATCTTAGTCACAGTAAACACACATTCCAATTCAAATAAGAAAACTTGAATCTGAACACATTAACTAAACTAAGCAGAGTTTTACAGCCTACAAAATCAGTTGTCCTTGGACAGGAGATAATCATTTCAACTTGATTAAAAAAGAAAAAGTAATAATTGAATTGAGTAATATGTTTACCAAATGAATGAGTACATTGTAATATGTATTTAAAACTACAAACAGTGAGTTTTGAATAATATTTACTATTATTTTGTGATTGCTCAAAATGTGTCCCACATATTTGTCACCACTGTCAGATATTTATAAAAAGCAATAAAATCATGCAACTAAAAGGTCAACTACATTCCTGATGACCCCATTTTCAAATCTTCTGCTCTACTGCATGCTTCAAGTTCACTCAAGCTCCTGTAAGTTTGCTATTCTCTCTTTAATTTGTTCATATCTTTGGACTCTGCTAATGTCACAACTTGTGATGGTGAGATGAAGCCTCATGAGGCATTTAACCGTTTCGCCAAATTGCTTGAATGATCTCCACAGTTCATGAGGCTCCATGGGAACATGTCACTGCCTACTGGTGGGGTGCAGAACTACAGTTTGTAATAAAATCTGTGATTTTTTTGCTATTGTTTTTCTTTTTTTCCCCTTTTAAGTCCCTTTGAAATGGTTAATGGTTGGTGTGTATAATGAAATCTTTTGTAATTTTTTTTAAGTGTAAAATATTTTAGAAAAATCATTTAAGGTGCACAGTTTTTCTACCCTTTTTAGTGAAATAAACACAAGCAGACAGTGAAAGTGTGCAATTTGGGCAATGATAGGCAAAATGAAAGGTGTTAGTCATTTTTATTCAAACATGATAGTTTTTCCAAGTTTTTGGGTTTTAATCAGGTTGGAAGTTGTGTTGTTGTCGGAAAATTTTTATTTCTCTACTATTATATATTAAATATCCTATTTACTCTCTATAAAAGTTTTCACTCAGTCTGTTTCTCTCTCAAGGCCAAACCATTCTCTGCAGGATGATGTTTGTAGACCAGACATAGCTTCTTCCCATAACAAATCAGGTTCTTTCTCAAGGTTTATTCATAACATATTACTGTTTAACCAAAGTGTGTGTAATTTGTTTTGACTCTGACTACTTTCCATTGTTGTAAATAATGGGGGACGAACGCTGCTCTAGCACAACAGGGCAGAATGCTGTGCCATAAGATGGCTGTATGATGAACTGTTCTCTCTTTGCAAAGATATGAATAAATGTGCCCACTGAGTGAAATCCATCGATCTCTGTTTATTTAACTAGGGTGAATAGTTGAATACTTTTTTTCCCATGTCAATTTGGTGTTGTCTACAGGATTCTCTTTAACTGATTGTTTTCTGAAGACAGCAATTGTCAGAAGTGTCAGGTACCACCTGGAGGAAGCAGTCTTCAGCCTCAATACCCTGTTTAGCAGGTTAAGGAAGTGAGGACTTCTGGCATTGACGTCCCTGGAGGTCAGCAGGAGGATCAAAACGAACCATCTTTTTGACACGGTGAGATTAATCTTTTGTCAGCACAGTTTAAATTAAATTTCAAAAACTAAATTGCAAAACAACAGGTTGTTAACAGATTTAAAGATTATGAATCAAATACTGGAAAATTAGCTCAAAGTTCTCTTCTTCTCCATTAAAATAATCAAATAAATAAATATAATCTAACAAAAACAAAATAAAAATCCAACTAAATGAAAGATTAATCATTTCAAAAGCATTACCATTAGTATAATACTAAAGAATATACATACAAAATAAAAGATAAGTTTTCTTTTTGGGGAGCAGTAAGCCAATTCAGGTTTTTTTTCCACCTGTGGACCAAAAGACTGTCATGATGGGTTATGGAATCTAGCCCATATGCAGAACACTCGGAGGCAGGAGAAAAGTTCAAAAGGTTTATTAAAGAAATGTAAGATAATAAACAGGTCCAGGATTAGGGAGACTGATCTGGATTTGGTTCACCGCTGATCAGGAGATGTGCAGAGCTGCAGAGAGGTGTGCATATTGGAAACCGGTAAATTACCTGTAGATAATGGGACAGATTTTGCAGTTCTAGGGCAGTAGAACAAAGGCAAGGTTCCAGGGAATTGTCAACTCCCGAAGAAGAACATTTTTATTTAATATTGCAATATAAAAATAAAGTTGAAGATAAGATAAACCAATATGATGAGAAGTTAGAGGCTAAAAAGAAGGTAAGGTAAGAAGATTTAGAGATAAAAAAAAGATCAACAAAAAAAAACAAGAAAAGAGAAAAAAAAAGAGTTTAAAATGATGGATGGATGAGAGGAGAGCTCAAAGAAACTTTCAGCTCCAGAGGGGCTGAGTTTAAAAAAGACTAATTAAAAAAGGCAGTTTTTAAACCTGATACTAAACATATTTACACTGTGTTATATATTAAAATTACACTATGCTAAGTAATAATAATGAATTTTAATTTCAATGGTGCTTTTAAAGAAACAAAACTCTAAACTCTTACAAGAAATAAATAACTCATAGCTAAAAACTATTAAATTATTTATTTTTTAAAGTAAGTAGGGCATAAAATAAGGTGATTTAAAACTTGTAAAATGGAGGAATTAATCTAAAATAAAATGAAATTACAAAAAAACTATATTAAATTGAGAAAAGTAAGTTGAGAAAAAGACAAAAGTATTTTGATGAGAAGAGTAATGATATGGTGATGAGAAAAGTATATGACGAGAGGGAAATTTGACTTAAAGTGATTGAAGGATGAAGTGGGGCGACTGACGAGGAATAATATAATCCAATAGGATAAAATCTAAAGTTATGTGTCGCTTTAATCCAAATTAGATTTCACTAAATGATAAAACTAAGTGAATTTGATTTTGCTTTCCTCCAAAAATATTAATATAAATGTATATAACTTAAAACATATGAACAATGAAATCAGCGATTTTCATCCCTTAAGTGTTTAAAATACATAAATCTTACAGTTTACCAAATATATGGGATGTAGTTTAGAAAAAATGCAACCAAAATACCTAAAGACTATGAGTTTATTAACTAAAATTACAGATTTGCAAAAAATAAATAATTAATTCCTGAGGATTTGACTCAAAGTGGTATATTTTCCTGAGAGAGTGAAATAATGATATTTGGTACATTTAAAACAATTATGGAAAAAAACCCCGAATGAAACCTAAAACCTACTTAATGAATTTAAATGTAGGATGATAAAAAACAAAAGAAATCCTAACTATCAGAAATAGGACTGAAACAGCACCTGACATAAAGATATAAATGGTTGATAATGCTTTCTACTTGGACTGGGACATAAAAGCCGATTAGGATTTTTTACCTAAGAACCCAAAAAGGGGTGGGGGCGCTTTAAAGTTTAACTTTGAGGGACAGCAGCAGAAGACGCCATAAGATGTTCTGATTGTTAGATCAGAGGTGACAAGGTCTTCAGAGAGATCTCCCTATTATCCCAGGTTGGCTTACAGCAGAATAGTAACTGGTTCGCTGTTGATTGACTAGAGTTAAATTATCTGCAGATAAATAGACTGAAAAGCGGCCATTTTACCGTTGACCCAGTTACAGGAGGTTCGTTAAAGATGGGCAGGCTAAGGATCCCCCCCCCAGAGAGAGAAAACACACACACATCTATGAAGGTTTGCATGCAATAATTACAAAGCTAAATCATTTATACAGTATTATGGCCATTTGTTTGTGTTTTGTTTGTCTCTATCTGTTTGTCTTACATGTTGTCTGTAGTTGTGGATCCACTCTAACTATTGTATGTTGTCCATTTGTGAAATGATAATTTAGTTATTTTTGTTTTGGGAAAATAGAAATAAGATAATAATTAAGGTTAAACTGTAAAATAAGGACAATTTTTAGTTCCTGTGGCTCATTCTTTTCCCTAACCTGTTTTCAAAACAAAGCAGGAGTTAAATGTGTTAAAGATAATGCACAGCTGTTCAAATTGGGAATAAAGGGGATTGATATAAGGTTCAAATATCACAACAAATAAAGTTTAATGAAACAGATTAAAAAAAAACTTAAATCAAATGAACAGATTTAGTTTGTTTAACAATAATTGGGACATTTCTTCAAATAATCAAGAACCTGTGTCATTATTTAAATGCTAAATGCTAAAGTTTAATTTGTTAACTTTAATTCTTTAATATTTAGATCAAACTTTAAGGGTAAATAAATCTATATGTGTAAAGCAAAAATAATTTGTATAAAAATAAATTAGGCTGATTGAATTTGCTTTTACATTATTGAAAATTCATTTATAAGTAAATGTCTCTTAAGCTGATCTGGCATAAATATGCAAATGTATTTACATACATTTATTTACATACATAAGTATTTGTTAATAATTATACGGTGTTCCAATGACTCAGTTGGAAATAATGATAATAATAATACTATTTAATAACATTATGATAACAATAATGATGAAAGTGACAGAGGATATAGATAACAGGATGCAGTTCCTGCTGTTGTGCAAAATAATATCCTGCAGATAATGAATAAATGATTAACTAGAACTGGAGTTATAGTTAATTAATTAACCTATTCAAAATCGGAGGTGAAATCAATTTAGTGTTCTTGACTAAATTGATCTGACCTGAGTGATAAATCGTCCGCTATATGAAAACACAGAACCACTACAAGTTAAACAATGATGTTTTTATTGTAATTATTCAGGATTACAGAAAATCTAACATCTATGCAAACACTACACGCTATTAGAAAATAAACACGAGATAGAATAAATGACTAGTTTAAAGAAAACAAAATAAAAGAATAAAAAAAAATAAAACCCTGAGAGTCCATTTAACTGGCTTCTGAGATTGTCCAAAATATGCCAGATGTTAATACATTCACTAATGTCCGTTGAAATAGCAGCAGATATGCAATTAATCAACATAAAATTAATACATTCAGCTTCAAAATGGTAAATGATTAAAAATGCATTAAACATCAGCAGCTGAAGTCGTTTTAGCAAAACAGCATCAACAGAGCAGTATGGATGTATGTAGGGAAGGCATGTAAATGAATGAGAGATGTTGAATCAAGGTTTTTCCTTGACCTATTTTGTGTGATGAAATGTTTGAACAGAAGTAATGATAGAGAAATCCTGTACCATTCACTATGCTGTACTGTTTAGGGGGACAGAAAGCAGGTAACTCCCCTCCCTACTCTAGATAAGGGTGAGGGGAAGGTCATTAGAAATAATGAGTTCACAAAGCCTCCTTCATACTATGGTTAAAATTTATGCCCTTATCAGTCTCCTGTCCTGTTTCTGGTGTGAACAGAAAACAGTTGTCTGAAATGTTTATCTGAGCAAATTTATGTCCTTTGATGAACTAAAGTGTTTCTCTTGGGAAGATTCCATGTGTGTATATGCTGTGGATTATTTTAAATGTAGAGGTGTATTTCTGAATGCTTTAGAATTGCACTCAGCTGTATTCAGCTGGTTTGTGCCATTCTCCTCTGCAGAGTAAAATAAAATGTGTCTTCCTTGCATATCAACTCTCAGTGCTCATTTTTACTCTACAATTTGGCATCACGAACAGGATCCTTCGCTGATCTGTCTGCTCAGTGGATTCTAGAAGAAGGGCTGATCACCAAAACCATATGGGTTTTTTCTCTACCTCAGATAGGCCATTTCAGAGAAGGAGGACTCTTCTGATGCTCCACGGAGTGGATCGATCTCGACAGGAGGACAATAACTTCAGGAGACTGAGAGAGGAAGAAAACTAGCAAACTCCTTTAAAGGTAAAAAAGAAAATATATAAAATATTGTTATAACATTAACTAGAAAGTCAAGAGACTGACAAAAGTAGGCCTTAAATAGGCAGAGGGTAAGTCTTTTTTAAGACCGAGAGTAAGTCTTTTTGAAAGACCAAGTTTTTAAATAGTAGGCCTTAAATAGGCTGAGGGTAAGTCTTTTTTAAGACCGAGAGTAAGTCTTTTTGAAAGACCAAGTTTTGAAATAATAGGCCTTAAATAGGCTGAGGGTAAGTCTTTTTTAAGACCGAGAGTAAGTCTTTTTGAAAGACCAAGTTTTGAAATAGTAGGCCTTAAATAGGCTGAGGGTAAATCTTTTTTAAGACCGAGGGTACAGTGGGTACTAGTTGGAAATGGACGGTTTCCTGTGTGATTCCTGCATGAATCACGATGTATTTCCTGAGGCTAGTTTTTTTATTTCAAAAAGAACTGCAATGTACCCGGACAACCACCAGGTGGCACTTGGGAACTTTTTTTTTTCTCCTTAATCCAGGCTGTTAAGATGCTGTCTTTAAAGCAGGTTTATTGGGGATGTCTTGGTGTGATATTGTGCTCTTTTATGATGTTTTTGATTAAAATAAAGTTAATGAATTAATTTAACATAGTGACTGCATTATCTTATTTCATGAAAATTGTTGCATGCTGTATGGGCGCAGTTATAGATACACCCTGCTATCTTATCTGAGAACTGTTTATTTCTATTTATCTTCATCTCTATTATTTTTAAATGAAAGTTGATTATAATTAATCTTTTTGGCAAAACAAATAACTGGAATCCCTCAATAAAAGGTCCTGCGGGATCATCCGTCCATTCGGGTGGGAGGGGGGAAGTTCATGCAACGGCCATTCCATCACCGGTATCTCGGTATCCAATCAGCTTCACTGACTTTGGCGCTGCTGATCAAAAGCCATCCTCTGACAACAGCATTGAAAACACCACTATTTATTTCAAGACGGTCTGGCTGCAGCAATCAGCAGCTGTCAGACCAGTTCCACTGCAGGCGCCTGTGCCAGGCCACCTCCACCGTAGGGGCCGGAAATAAACTAACTTAGCCACGCTCACCTCCCCCCAACCCACATCACCTGTTAGACGAAGAAGAAGGTTGTTGAACACGCGAGACTCCGCAACAATGGTAAGTTAATTTGTTACTTTTACCACGAAGCAAAAGATGTCTGGCTTTCATATGCTTGTCAGCAATGTATCGCTGTAACGTTATATGTAAAGCACGTGTGGTTACTGAATGTTACAGTGTGTTGAAATACTGTACAGGTTTAATTGTTTTGGAGGTAAACAAAGCATACTTAGTCACGAAACGGTATGCTTGGCCTACGCATAAAACGTTTAACTTATAGTAGTTAGTGTGGTTTTGTTGGCCTATGCTTATTTGCATTGCTTTAAGATTCAACACAGAAGAGTCAGATGCTCTGCTTTCGTTTCAGTTTACTGTAGACAAACAGACTGCGGTTTTGCAGCCAGACCTCTCTCGACTGCTCAGCATGCATCAAGTTGCAGTCCTGGGCTCAAACAAATTCTTTTTTTTTTGTATTTTTTAACATTTTTTATTGAGTGCATTTTCAAAATCTTAAACATTCAACACATCCATTTCTGACATAGACTTAACATAACCAAGTTAAATTCACAACAAGTCCATGGATGAATTAGATGATAATTATATTCTTGGTAATCTTACCATTTTATCCCCAACTGCGCATGCCTTCATGTGAAAGAAAGAACACTTCCTTTTCACTCGCTTATTTTCATATTCATATCTACCACAAGTGTCACTCCAATAGAAATACACTTTTTTCTTTAACAAAAAAAAGAAACATCAACAAAAACAGATAAAAGAAACTAAGAGCTTATACAACGCTAACTGTGTGGCAATAGGAGTTCTCAGCTCCTAATTTTTATCATACACAACAAAATCTGATCTCACTGGTGATATGAATT
>JAGKQL010000037.1:45184-77438 GCA_018398635.1 Cyprinodon brontotheroides
CCTGATAGATGACCAGAGAAGAAAAACGCAGCTTTGGTGAATACGGGGGGACTTCAGCAGCCCCCTTTCAGCCAAAGCAGCCACATAGAAGTTCACAGAGGTGTGACCAACCACCACCCCTCTGTGAGGGCAGAACAAACCACAGAGCACACAGGATTCTCTCTCTTGCCTCTTCTCCTCGTCTGATCCAGCCTGCTTCTGCTCCTGCGCCCAAAGCTGGGGCCCACTGTGGCCCACAGTGGAGATGCGGGCCCCAGGGGAACCAGGATCCCCAGAACCATCAAGGATGAGTCAGAACTCTTCAGAATCCAACTGCTGCAAACAGAACTTTTGCAACACATTTCTCTTTTGAGTTTCAGAACTTTTAGAGCCAAACTGATGATTCTCATCCAGTGAGACTGAGGGAACCCCTGCTGTGAGACTGAGAGACAATGAGCCCCTGACTGCAGAGCTGCAAAACTGGATGAAACTCAAGCTTTCCAAACGGACATGGAAAAAGGTTTGCAGGTCTGGCATGATTAGGGACAGAACAAGCAATGTGTCTTTTGATGATGCTAATCATATCGTGTGTTTACTGATGAGTAAAGACAACGCTAATTGATGCTAAAGAATGGACTGCATGCTACGCTATGCTACAGGAACATGTGTTGAGCTGTTGCTAAAGCTTAGACAAGCTTTATTCACTAAGGATTTAAACACTGATTGAACATTAGTGTTCATGTGTTCCTCAGATGCTCATTACATTTGCCATTACCAAGTCTGACCAAGAGTCATTTAGTGGAATCCTGATGTCTATTCGCTGCTAGCTATTTCAAAGAGGGTAAAGAATCATTTAACTAAAGGTTTTGGTTCTTGATTAAGCAAATCATTCAATAAAACATTAATAATGTTTTATTCACCTCATGGATTTGCATTGTGAATTGGTCTGAAAACATTCCAATTTCTTTAAAATTAGTGAAAAGCTAATTTGATCATATCCCAAATTCTTCCAGATAAACTTTGGTTTTAAAACACAGAATCCATCTTAAACTGTAATATGTTTTTCAACCGTTTTCCCCTTCCTCTTTGTACATAGTAGTTAGTTTAGTTTAGTTGAGTTTTACTAGTCTTAGTTGAGAGTGTTAAACTGAAATACAATATGTTTGACTTGGAGCTGAATGAGTTTTGTTAATAAAATCTTATATTTTGAACAGAAGTTGTGGTGAATTTATTCCATTAATGTGCAGAAATAACTGTTTGACCATGATTAGTGCTCGAATCACTCTTTTCATCTATTGTTCTAACACACAGTTAGTAGGACTGTGTGTCATAAACAGTATATAACAGCTGAAATAATATCTGATTAAATAAGATATTTTACCACCCCTACAGGGGAGGGCAATAAACATCTTTAAGTATCAGAAACATAAATTCCCAAATGGCTGGGAATAGAAAAGAACATAAAATCACAACAGGAGCATATATATAGTAAAGAAAATTGGTCCTAGTGTCATGATTTTCTTAAAGGATCTGACCCACATGCAGTAACACACTTAGAGAACCATGGTAAAAGTTTTAACAGGTTACTTGATAAGATCAGCGGGGGTAGGATTTAGGAAACTGAGTGTACTTGTGAACCGGAACTGGAAGAGGGAAGGGAAGCTTCAGTGGTTAGGTCAGGATCCGTGGGAGCTTAGAACCATGACTTGGCGAGACGGAGAAAACGGAACACACGATAGTGAAGAAAACTTTCTTCCAATAAAAGGCTTTCCTGCTAAACTTTTGAACTCCACAGTAGTCTCTTTTTCACCATCTTTGTTTGCTTTATCAAAGAGAGGTTTCAAAGATGGATAATTTTCTTGTCTCTCTTTAAAGTTATTAGATCAACCACTGGAGATCAACACATGGAATTAATGGTAATTTAGGTTCAGGAAGTTTTGACCTGCTTTTGTTTTTGTCATTCTCGTGTCTACGTTGTCGTTTTGGTTTCCTGATTTTACTTCCTTCTTCATACAAACCTTCATCTGCATCTGGCAGAGGTTCTAAGCCCTTTTTCATGGATCGTGTCATGACAGCACAGGAATATGCCACAGAATTTTCTTGAACCAAACTGTCTAGGATTGGTAAATCTTCCCCTAGGATAACATCATATGATAACTGATTCACAACTCCAACAGTCAACATAAAAGCTTGGCTTTCAACTTCAGTAGTGACATCTGCAGTTGGATACTCTTTCTGACATCCATGAACACAAGTAATGTTTACCAGTTTGTTAAAGTTTGACATTACATTGTTCATCAAAGAAGATTTCACCAAAGTTTGTGAGCTACCCGTATCTGCAAGAGCTTTTACAGCTTTGCCATTTATCATCACATCTACCAGATGTTTATGTGAAATCGAACTATCAGAAAGTTCATAATTATGTTCTTTGGAGGGTACCACACATAACTCTACTGACTTTGGTTTTCTTAAAGGACATAAAGAAGCTTTGTGACTAGGCTGCTGACAATAGTAACAAGTGAGGTTATACTTTAGTCTGGATTGTTCAGATTTCTTACCACCCCTCATGTCCAAGTTGTCAATATTTCCTGATTGTTCCTTATGTTCGTAACAGAGCACTTCGCTCTCAATCTGCAGGTTTACTAGTGGTTCCTAGAACTTCTAAAAAGTAGAATGGGGAGGCAGATATTTTAGTTCTCAGGCTCCTCTTCCTGTGGAACCAACTACCAGTTTTAGTCCTGTGAGGCAGACACCCTGTCTACTTTTAAGGCTAGGGTTTAAAACTTTCCTTTTTGATAAAAGCTTCTAGTATAGAGTGGCTCATGTGTCTACATCCTGAGCTATCTCTATAGTTCTGCTGCTATAGGCTTAGACTGCTGGAGGACATAGGGACCCCTTTTTCATCATTTTGCTTCATTCTATCTCTATTCTCCCACTCTGCAGAATCTGTTAATGCTATGGAGCTGGTTGACAGTTGCCTTTTGTATCTATGCTTCTTTTTCTATGTCTGCTTCTGTCTCCCCTTGAACCCCAGTGGGTCCTCAGCAGATGGCCGCCACACTGAGCCTGGTTCTGCTGGAGGTTTCCTCCTGTTCAAAGGGAGTTTTTCTCTCCACTGTCGCTACAAGCATGCTTAGTGTGAGGGATTGCTGAAGAGTCAATGAGTCGATGCAATCTGCCATCATTACTGGCTGTTTTTGTGGGCTGGATCAAACCCCTTCTAGCAAAAGTCAGAGAAATTGTCTAAAATCAGATCATTCCATTTGTCCCTCATAGTTCTTCTCCTTGATTGAGTAAAAATCCTTGAAACAAACATCAGTGAGTTTGTCTCTGATTGATAGTCTATAATGTTTGATTAATAACAAGATTCCTAACAAGCTTAGTTTCTGCATTTATAGACTAAATGAGTATTCACTTTCACATATTTATTATCCATTTATTTGTACAGTGCCAAAATAGGAAGTGTTGTCTCAAGGAATTTTACTGAAGAAGTGAGTTCAGTTCAATCACACAAACACATTTATTGTAGTTATCAAACAGTACAGTCTGTTCTGTTCAATGTTTAGATCGGTTGTGTTTTTCTATCTGGGGAAAATGTAATGAAAATGTTTATGATTTGCTAGTCTTATGCACGTGTTGAATATATGTATTTCTCCTTTTGTTTTTGCTTAAGGACTTACTGAGGATATGGCTTGTCTGTGTTGCCACTCTGAAGATTTTCGGCTAGGTATGGGTTTCTACAGAAAACCCTGCAGAATGCATCGGGTCGCTGATCTGCAGCATTCCAACCTCATGCATCTACTTGATTAGACTGAGACTCAACCAGAAAAGCTGTTTAATCCTGATCTCTTTACAAGAAGGGCAGAATTCGTTTTTTCACTTTCAGATTTACTGTGGTGGTTCCTCCTGTTAATCTTTTATACAGTCTGGGGAGCAGATAACACATTAGTTTCATTTTTAGTGGTCGTTGGCCCATAAAAAGATAAAGCACACTAAATTCATAAACAAAGCTAGACCACAATGAAGCTGTTTTTCCCCTTTGATTCAGCTAATTATCTCTCATATCGAAGGCCATCTGTGAAACATACCTTTGTTTTATCTTAATATTATTCACCTATCATTTCAAATCTAATTTCTGACTGATTTCAGATTGTATCAAAGAAAGTCCAAGTTCCATGAAACCAGCAAAAGTTTCCTTTATTCAAGAATTTCATTTGGTGAAACTTCCAACTTGATCTGCTATCTTTTTCATCTTCTCGTGGGTGTGCATGTTAGCGGGACTATGAAGGTTTCAGTTCTGTTTTGAGAAGGTATGGGTGGGTCCAAGGATATGTATAAAAAACGAGAACCTTCCTTCCTCCTTTGTGTTGCACAGCAGCCTGAGTGGTAAGTATCTTCACTGGGTTAAACATGGAGTTATTTTTCTATTGTCTAATGCTGTCTCTATGAATGTTTTAGTGAATAAATCCAGAGCATTAAAGAAGCAGAACTTCAACACCAGGCCTGAGCAGAGCAAAGCCAACAAAGGTTTGTTCCAGTTTATCTCTTCCTCACTATGTTGGAAAAATATATATATATTACTGAATTGTAAAAATTGATGTAAAAATACACACTTAAACATATAGAACCTGACAACAGCCAGATGCATGTCTCGCCGCTCCGCCCAGCTCCACTCACATACATCTGGGAACCCGCCATTAAAAGTGATTTCCCCAACCGAATTTATGGTCTGTCCAATCAGGACGCAGGAGGGAAGGGTGTGTCCTGGAGTGGAGAAGCGACCGTGAGACTCAACAACAATGGCGGCTCGCATTGAGGAAGCAAGCGTTAGCATTGATGCTGCTATTTCTTCTGTGTTGTCCAATCTATCTGATATTGTTTCATTAAAAGAACATCAGAGAACGGCTTTGAAGGCTTTTGTTGGTGGAAACGATGTTTTCGCCCTTCTCCCGACCGGATTTGGCAAGAGCTTGATCTACCAAATGGCTCCTCCTCTCACAGCGCCACGGGTTAGCTTCGGTGTGAGTGGTTGAAATAGCACGTCGATAAAGATGACAGACAAGTGGCTTATCCAATCATATGCAAGGAGTTTTGATAAGGCCCAGCCTTCAGTAAAGGCAATTCCTATGGCGGGTTCCCAGATGTATGTGAGTGGAGCTAGGCGGAGGCGAGACATGCATCTGGCTGTTGTCAGGTTAATAGAACGGCAGTTTTCAAAGTGTGAGGCGCCGCCTCCCCCAGGGGGGCGCCAGAGCACCTTAGGGGAGGCGCGGCAATGCGAGGGAAAAAATAAATATGGATTTAGGACCAAGTTGGAACTGTGGGGTGCGCGTGTGGAGCGGGGATCAGTGGAAATGTTTCCCACCTTAGAGGATGTTTTGGCCAGAGCGGGGCTGAAGGTGGAGTTTTTACAGCAGGCTGTCTGCGCGCATTTGGAGGGGATGCGCGAGCAGTTTGTAGAAGAAACCTAGATCCCTGTCTAATTTCATTTGTCTTACCGCCCTAGAACCAGTCCAGCTGCCCCTGTCCTCATAGCCTCCAATTCTAAAAGTAACTGCTGATATATTTGTCCTGTTCTGTTGACTGAGACGATGATTGTGAACACTTCAAATGATTTAAAATCCTGCTGAGGCAGTATTATTGAGAAATCCCACCACAGTATCATCCAATATTATATGACTGCATATTTTCTCCAAACAGAGGATTACTGTGAAACAGTTCAGAAATGGAGAATTATAATATAAAATAGTAGTTTTTTTAATGGTGATTAGTTATAAAATGCTCATGTATATACATAGAAAATGGCAAACTTTGTGAATGAACATGTCATATTTAATTGCATTAAAACTCATCCAGCTGCAGTGTTCATGTTCAGCTTCCACCTTAGATTCACTCTCTATATTCTGTATACTGTGTGATTTTCGGGCCGATTCTCCAGTTGTGCGAGAATCTTCCGATTAGTCCGACTTTCAGCCTGATCATACGTTGTGCATCGTTTAGTGCACAGGGGCTAACGAGGAGGGGTTAAGCCTCTAACAACCACCTCCCCGTCAGGAATCGTGAGGTCGGGAGAAAATCAAACGTTTGAAATTCAGTCGGCCGTCGTAAGGTGGTCATGGGCAAATGTAACCAAAATAACAGACTCAGAGTCCAGATAGCGATTTACTACCAACCAGAATTTATTAATACACTTCTGGGACAGAAATGAACCACACCCCATTGTCTCTTACTGTAGTAGAAAATAGTATGTATGTATGTATGTATGTATGTATGTATGTATATATAAATATATTGCCCACCAAGAGAAATCTTTTAAAACAATCATAGTCTGTCATTTTAATAAAACTATTCAAACTGTTACTGTGGTGCTGAATATAAATACAGAAGTATGGAAAGCTATATCATTCCTTTTTTCATTTATAACCTCTGTTAAATAAATGATGCTAAAATGATTCCTTTCCTTTATCTATAGGTCGATCCTGTTGCTGGTTTGGGTTCAAACATTTGACGGCATCCATCCTATTTTCCTTGGCAGGTAAGAAACCCTGGCCTTCCTAGAAAAGCATTTTATATAGTAAATGATTCAACGACGGGAAATATTCAATTCAGTTTATTTCTATAGTGCCATCTGCTGAGGCCCACTGGGGTTCAAGGAGACAGATGCAGACATAGAAAAAGAAGACATAGAGGAAAAACTCCCTTTGAACAAGGCAACTGTCAACCAGCTCCACAGCATGAGGCACCCTACACTAACAGATTAGCTGCAGAGCATAGGGAGAATAGAGATAACAGAGAATGGAAGCAGAGATGATGGAAAAGGGGTCCCTATGTCCTCCAGCAGTCTAAGCCTATAGCAGCATAACTATAGAGATAGATCAGGATAACCTGAGCCACTCTAACTAGAAGCTTTTATCAAAAGGAAAGTTTTAAGCCTAGCCTTAAAAGTAGACAGGGTGTCTGCCTCACGGACTAAAACTGGTAGTTGGTTCCACAGGAGAGGAGCCTGAGAACTAAAAAGATCTGCCTCCCATTCTACTTTTTAGAAATTCTAGGAACCACTAGTAAACCTGCAGATTGAGAGCCAAGTGCTCTGTTAGGAACATAAGGAACAATCAGATCTCTGATATCAGATGGAGCTTGGCCATTTAAGGCTTTATATGTGAGAAGGAGGATTTTAAATTCTATTCTGGATTTAACAGGAAGCCAATGAAGAGAAGCCAGGATAGGAGAGATATGATCTCTCTTTTCATTTTCATCAGAACTCTGGCTGCAGCATTTTGGATCAGCTGAAGGCTTTTAACTACAGTTTGTGGACTTCCTGATAGTAAAGAATTACAATAGTCCAGCCTTGAAGTAACAAATGCATGGACTAGTTTCTCAGCATCACTCCTGGACAGGAGATTGCTCATTTTGCAATATTCCTCAGATGAAAGAAAGGAAATTCTAGAAACCTCTTTGATCTGGGATTTAAAATGACAGGTCCTGATCAAAAAACAACACCAAGATTTTTACTTTATTATCTGAAATCAGTTTAATCCCATCCAAATGAAGTGACTGACTAATCAGCTTCTTTTTCAGAGACTCTGGTCCAAAGACTATAACTTCTGTTTTGTCTGCATTCAGAAGCAGAAAGTTAAGAGTCATCCAGGTTTTTATGTCTTCAGACATGCCTGTAATCTATGTAATGGGTTAGCTTCATCTGGATTATAGACAGATATAGCTGGGTATCATCAGCATAACAGTGGAAATTAATCCAATGCTGTCTAATAACTCTACCAATTGGGAGCATGTATAAAGTAAAAAGAGAATTGGTCCTAGCACTGATCCCTGTGGTACTCCACAGGTAACCTTGTTTGTTAACTACTTTCTCAAGAATTTTAGATCAGAAAGGAAGATTAGAATATAGGTCTATAATAAGGTCCAGCTGATGGCTGGAAACAGGCAGCATAAATAGGAGCAGGAACAGGTGGGTCAGATGAACAGTGATGAGAAAACAGGGTAGAGTTATACAGGTGAATGAAACAAGTCGTGTTGCACTTATAATGACACCAGTATCAGGCGGGGCCCCGATCCAGCACTAAAATGGTGGTACCGGTATCAGTGAGTACCAACAAATAGGGCACCGATACCATTTTGAGAACCAAAGGTTTCTTTAACTATTTTCACCCATTCCAGGTAGGCAATAAAAAGTTCTACTGGATTCACTTTGTATTTGTCATGTTGGGGTCGAGTCTCCTAACCCACTGTCATGATTGGTTTAATATCAAACCCACATGCAGAACACAACGGAGGCTGGGTAAAAGTTTAACAGAGTTTATTAAAGATGTTGACACACAGAATCATGAACTGGATCAGGAACAGGTCCGGGCTGGGTTCACTGAAGTCTGCAGAGATGATAGTTTGATTAGCTGGCAGGCAGATGATTAATGAGTCCTTAGATAATTCTGATTCTACCTTGATGGGGTCCAGACTTCTCTTTGTGAGAGAGGGAACCGTTTGGTCAGAGACTGTTGGTTCAGCAGAGTACACAAGCAGCTGCAGCTGTCTAGCTTCTGACTTTGAATGGCAGACCTTAATCAGAGTTTCCAGCTCTTCACAGAGAGCAGCAGGGGAAATCAATAGGAATCTTCAGGTTTGGCTCACCAGGGCTGGAAGGCAGGTTAAGCTCACCCAGAGCTTTCAGGCTTGAGACATCGAGCTTGTGAGCAAAAACAGAGGAGGGAGTTAAAATCAGTTCTCTCACTTGAGACAACTAAGATTCTTTCAGGTATCAGAGGCTCAGGTTGCTAACCAAACTAAGGTCAACACTGCGGTGTCGAAGGAAGGTTCAGCAGCTGCTTATAAAGGGAAGGTCTCCTGATGAGTAGATGCGTCTCAGGTGTGCTGGAAGACTCAGCCCAGGAGACCCACGGCGCACTCTGCTGGAGGAAGGTGGTACATCCCCAGATCCCAACACCCACAAGCAGAAAACACTCCAGAGACAGGAAATCACAATAGTGAGATTTATTGACAATTAATTCAAACAAAGAGCAATAGAATCCTTGGTTAGGTCTGGCTGATCTCAGGGGGGCAACTAGGGGAGGACAGAATGGATTAGTCAGGATCCAGGAAACTTGCTGTTTGGCAGAAGTTTGGGATTAATACCTGTTCGGGGGTGTTTCAGACCGGGGGGGGGACCATCTAGAGGACAGTCGGCAGGTTGAGGGCTGAGGTCAGAGGCCAGAGGTCAGACCGGTAAGACTCCAGGCAGCGAGGGTTCCGTCTTGAGGGTTGGTTGATCTCCAGATAATTCAGGATCTGAGTAGCTGAAAACACAGAGACTAGGGGATTCAGAATCAGGGAACTGATCCAGGTTAAAGGAGCTCAAAGCTAGCCGGTACCGTTACTGGCAACACTCTGGCAGAGAAGTGTCAGCATCCTCCTCCATTTATACGCCTCCAAATGAGAAGATAGAGAACAGGTGTGCAGACGTCGACTCATGCCCTCAGGAGGAAGGTCTCAGGCTCCCTCTGGTGGAGAAAAGTTGACAAACCTCTGGATCCCAACAGTATTAGTCTTTTTCCTTTTTCTTTTTCCAAAAAAAATGGTATTGATATGGTATCGGTATCGGCCAATACTTCACAGCCAGGTATCGTATCGGAACCCAAAAACCACCATCAGAACAACACTAAAAATGAGCAAGCAAGCCAGCCATCAGCACCAAGATCGTGACATTGGCAGTGTTGGGCAAGTTACTTGTCCAGTGTAGTGAGCTAAGCTATCAGTTACTCAACAATAAATTAAGCTTCACTACACCAAAGCTACCACCTAAAGAATTATAGCAAGCTAGGTTACACTAATGTGTTAACAGTAGCTTAACTACATCAGAAGCTACTTAACATCGTAGCAACCTAATATCAATTCAAAATGAGTCTGATACACTGGTTAAAACATTTATTAAAGATCAGCCAATGACATAACACAGTGTAAAAAATTGCTTTATGATCAGCACATTAAAATAAAACTGAAGTAATTACTAATAGACAAACTAGTAAACAATCTGCTGTTATTAGAACCAAATAAAAGGTACGGTGTAGTGTTCTACACATGGAGAGTTTGCATTCAATGGACATCTCTAGGGAAAGCGACAAAACCCTACAAAAGACATCTTATTTCTTTAGGGTCTCCCTCTAGAGAAAACTTCTTCAGACCTCAATTAAACAGTCGATTCAAGTAACAAATGAAACTGTTTACAAAAAAGGTGAAAAATAAAGAAGCTAATTAAGTGATATATATATTTATGTCTCACCATATAATTTAATTTCTACCTACATATTTATTCATTGTGTTTTTGGGGGCAATTAATTGAATGCTTATTTATTTATTTATTGAGCATTTATTTATTTATGTATTTATTTATATACGGTAGAGCTGTTCCTCCATAACTAAAAAATCTTATCTGTGCAAAGCCTAAAAAACAGATTTATGTAAACATCCTGTCTGGTAAACTAGGCCATGAAATTACAATATCGAAGTTTCACTACTGCTCTCTAATTAGAGTATCTTAGTGGCACACATGGGAGAATTATCCTGCACATAATTTCAATTTGAGAAAATAATTTCATCTTCTTGCACTCAAAACATATAATGCTCACACTCAAAAACATGCGCCCTCTCTCAAATATTTTCTCTTTTCTCTCTCAAATCTTTGTTTCTTCTCTCAGATTTAATGCTTCTTGCACAGATATTTTCTCCTCTCTCGCTTGCCTCCTTCTCAGGTACAATCCGCTCTGCACGAGTTCAAAGATACGCCGCGAAACCCGTAGGTTTTGCTTGGCGGTTTTTGCTCTCTCGGACTGCAGTTGGATCATCGCCTCAGCAACCATTCCAGCCAATAGAACGACAGACTCCGGGAAAGGGGGTGCGCTTGTTTACCCTCTACTGAGTGTGCCTGTGCTACTACGCCACTTTATAAGAGCGCCAGCTGAAACTGCTATTTACAGTAGCTTGTGGCTGATTGTTGTTTCCAAAATAGAAAACCTGGTTTTAATTTCTTAGTTATGCCTGGATTTTTGTAGCGTTTGTGGACGCTACGTTGCTACTTGATCAAAACAATAACGCCGCTACAGGAAAGTTACTGATAAATAAAGCAGCGACGCCACGGTCAAGCTACTGGAAAATGTAGTTAAACTAACAGCTTCGCTACATGTAGCGGCGCTACTGCCCATCACTGGACATTGGTTATCATTGGTATCGATATGCAATCGGTTTTATGATTATTTTTCTTGGTGAATTTATACCGAAGCATGAATTTTTTATTGCATAACACTTGCACCTCTAATTTAGTTGCATTTTACTGGCAACAAATTTCAGAAGTATGCAAATGTCCAACTCAGTGGATGCATAAAGTGAGGGCAGGAGTGGACTTGAAACACTTTGATAACTGCTTGTGGCCTGCACCCATGAATTTCTACTATCAGCCACCTAGGTGCAATTTGGAGGAGTGTGTGCTTCTAGGAGGCTGGGAACTGTTCACACAATATATTTTGATTTTTATATTTAACTGAGGGTTGCACTATAGTTTTTATTTTTTGCAAAAGCCAGAGCAATGATGGGATTAAATGCACAAAAAAGCAATGCTGTGGAGAGTATAATGCTAAATGACTTGGTTAATGCCCAGGTTTAATGATGAGATCTTAGCTTTGGGATGAGGCCAGGATGGTTGTTCTTTGCAGAGACCATTCTCTGCAGATTAATCCACCGTAACGTGTGCGACCATTCAACAAAGGTCCTTTACCAAAGCTGATAATATGTTGACAGTGAATATTTTGATTGCTGAGGAAAAACCAGGAGATTCTCTTCACTTATATAGAATGTTTTCCACATTACCCTTATTACTGTTTTCATTCTGCTTTGTCATTCTAAACATCCTTGAGACTCTGAGAAGTGGAGGGATGAGCAGGTCATTTTATTTAAACATGACTATGCTTTGTTACTAATGGCATATTCACCTTTGAGTTATGATTAAAAACGTGTGTCTTCGATAATGATGCATCTTAATCTAAATCTCATATGAAACAGTGGTTGGTAATAATTTTAATTGTTTTCTTCATTGATTTCTTCTTACAGATTTGGCTTTGAAAACAGATCAAGTTCCAAGTCATGAACATCTTTAAGTCAAGGCCAAAGAGGCTCTGTGATGATGTTAAAGCTAACAGCAAAAAGGTGGAGCCACAGATGGGACCCCTGCCTGTTTACAGAGTTCCTCTGAAAGAGGAGAAAATCAAAATAAAGGGATGCAGGTTCTTCAGTTTTACTTCCAAACAAGCTACTGCCAAAGAACAGAGTCGCACCATCATGGTTCTTGGAGCCACAGGTGCTGGGAAGTCAACTCTCATTAATGGGATGATTAATTACATCCTTGGTGTTGAATGGGATGACCCGTATCGTTTCAGCTTAGTGGACGACGGTCAAACACAATCCCAAGCTCACAGTCAGACTTCTGAGGTCACTGTGTACAAACTCAACCATAGGGAGGGGTTTCAGATTCCCTTGTCTCTGACCATTATAGACACTCCAGGCTTTGGAGACACCAGAGGGATCGACAGAGACATGGAGATCACAGAGCAGCTCCGTAACCTTTTTACAAGTAAAGGCGGAGTCACTGAAATCGATGCTGTGTGTTTCGTAGCTCAGGCTGCTTTAGCTCGTCTCACACCGTCACAGAAGTATGTCTTTGATTCTATTCTCCCAATCTTTGGCAAAGATATAGCAGAAAACATCAGGATCCTGGTGACTTTTGCAGATGGTCAAAAGCCACCGGTTCTGGAAGCCATCAATGCTTCAGGCGTCCCAAGTCCTAAAGGCAAAGATGGTCTTCCTGTTCACTTCAAATTTAACAACTCAGCTTTGTTTGCTGACAATAAATCGTCCTCAGACACACAGAGTGGGGACGATGACGATGAAAACTTTGACCAGATGTTTTGGAACATGGGAACAAAAAGCATGAAAAGGTTTTTTGTTGCTCTAAGTCAGATACAAACCAAAAGTTTGATTTTGACAAATGAGGTCCTGAGAGAAAGAAAACAGCTGGAGGTTACAGTAGAGAGTCTGCAGGGTCAGGTTCGACTTGGTTTAGCCAAACTGGAGGAGATCAGAGAGAAGAGAAAACAAATCAAAGACAATGAGGCAGAGATCAGCAGAAATGAGAACTTTGAGATTGAGGTCACTGTTAAAAAACCCATACAGGTTGATATCTCTGGTTCTGGGAACTTCATTACAAACTGCCAGCAGTGTCATGTCACCTGTCATTACCCTTGTGCGTACTCAAATGATGCTGATAAAATAAACTGTGCAGCAATGGATCGGAATGGATACTGTACAGCATGTCCAAAGAAATGTAACTGGAATGTACATTTCAACCAAAGGTACAAGTGGGATTACATAGATGTAATTGAGAAACGAACAATCAAAGAGCTGAAAGAGAAATATGATTTGGCCACAGAAGGGAAAATGACTGTTGAGGGACTGATGAGAAAACTAAAGGATGAATATAAAACCATGCAGGATGAGGTGCAAAAATTAATGGAGAAATCAGCAAAGTGTCTGAACAGACTGAAAGAGATAGAACTGAAGCCCAACCCTCTCTCTACTCCAGAATACATCGATATGCTGATTGAAGGAGAGAAACAAGAGGCAAAACCAGGCTGGAAAAATCGAATAGAGTCCCTGATGCAAATGAAAGGAAAAGCAGAGTTAATGGCTAAAGTGGGAAAAGGAGATAAACCTCTCCTCAAACAGGAATCGCTGGATGTTACGTCCTAAACCAGCAGGTCTCCCCGCAGGAATCTAGATTTGAATTCTGCAGCATGGTGAATACTCTGCTTGCCTTGGTTTGTTAGGTACAATTAGTAATATTATGTTATATTATCATTTTAACACCATTAAATGAATTTAGGGAGGCTGCCCTCACCCATTATTATCTTTTGGACACTTTTTGAAACATCAGGACAGATTCAATGAAATATTTCTCTATGCTTTATGTAATCACAACGTTTCAGTTACTTTATGAGGAAAAGCATCAAATATTATTTAGGAAGTCAGAACATCACCAGAATAATTCCTAATGTTGGTTTGGTCTTAACCTTCCACCTCTCCCAGTTGACTGAGATGTTATGTATCCAAACATCAATGTTGGAAAAAACAATTTTAATCTGTACGAATACAAGAAAACCTTTTAACTTTTGAACTTTTACCTTCTTTTTTTCCTTCTGAAAAGTATCTGTTGCTGAATGCTCAGCCTTCTTTTTTTTTGGCTTAATCTTCTTGGTTCTTTTTTAATTAAAGTTAACAAGATAAAATCAGCTGATAAAATGTTTCTGAAATTTTGGTGTGAAATTTGTTAAAGTTAAAACATAATATTTTCCATCCATATCTCCCTGCTGGTAGTTTTTTTTGGTGAGGAACATGGAAGTCTTTTATTTTGCTTTTAAAATATTTAGTTGAGAATCAAACTGACATTTAACGGAGCTACTGCTATGTTTACCCCAGCTCCTTTCTGTTCTTCCTTTTTCAGAGATTTATGTCTAAATTTGCCCCTTTATTACTAAACTTTATATGATTTATTTCATTACATCTACTCAGATTGTTCTAATGTAACAGAACCTGATTGAAAAAGCTTAACAAAAGTATTTTATTGCTCTGCAATTTTCATGGCGATATAAAAAATAAAAAAAATATGGCAATGAAAAGTTCCCTCTGGTCTCTTTTCTCCTTTTTTCAAACACTGTATTCTACTCCTCTGTATCTGACAAACTTACATTAATAAATTCTGGCATTTATGTCTCAGATAATGCATGTGTGGGGGGTGGGGGTCTTTTTAATAAAATGCACAGAACTGTCCACAATACTTTAACAATTTCATTAAATTAAAACATGTATGTAGGCCGACTACACAGTACCTGGAAAGAGAAGGGATCATAGGAAGTAGGGGCAATTTAAATTATTCTAAAAAAATAAATACACGCAATACAAAAGGAAACTAATTAGTAAATCAAAACAAAAGCAAACATATTAGTAATATCAATAATAATAAAAAAACAATAAAAGAAAAGCAAACAGTGGATCAAATTGTCACTGTCCAATTTCATCTAGCTTTCAATGGGTCCCGACGAGCCATGCCTGTCCATTCAGCAACAGGTTTTGTTGAGAGTTAACCAAACGAACGCCGTCAAAACCAGACAGCAGAGCGTCCAAAGCGCTGCAGCTCCAAGACAACCTTAAACCACAAAACCCATTAGCAAAGCTGTAAATTTCTGTAAAGTAAATTAAAATCTAAACAGTTAGATCACCCAGGAATGGAAACACAGCCTAACCAGGAAGAAAGCGGACCAGCAGGTAAGGACTAGATGGAAGCCGCATGCCTCAACCAGCTGCAGCCGCTAATACCAGCAGAGCAATGCTGTAGAAATACACGGCAGGAGCGAGATTCAGCCCAACCACAATCCCAGCCATAGATGGCACAAATGGCATCTTCAGGTTTGGCTTCTCTGGATTTCAGATGAGCGGATCAAGCCCACTAGCCGCTTAGGCAGCCGACACGTTGGGGAAATAAAGACACATGCAGAGGACAGAGGCCTGGTTATCTAGGGTAAAGCCATCTAGAGCAGACACCCATTCTTAATCAAGCTGAGGCATGGTTCTGCTTCCTACAACTAGTGCAACACTCACATGGGGAGGGTGGAAAAGCATGCCAAACATTGGTTCCTGCTCCGCTTTAGGGAATTTGCCTGCCAAACATTGGTTCCTGCTCCACATTAGGAATGTTGCCAAACATTGGTTCCTGCTCCAGCATTAGGAACACTGCCAAACATTCAGGTTCCTGCTCCCGCATTAGGAACACTGCCAAACATTAGTTCATGCCCACGGCCAGGAAACGCCGCCTAAGCAAGGCGGACCTGCAGGTAAGGACATTGGAAGCAGCTGCCTCAACAACCACCGCGCGTGCAGGAACACTGCGCAACGTGTATGCTGTGAGAAACACATGGCTTGCATTGGTTTCTGCCCACATTAAGCCCTATGACGATGGTTCAGCCGCATTAGGGCACAAATGCCAATTAGGTTCCTGCTTCCCCGCGTTAACGAGCCGCGGCAATGCTGACACATTGGGGAAATAAAACACATGCACATGACATTGGCCCGGCTATCTACAGAGCATCTGCCACCTGGTTCCTGCGCAATTGCAACACCTTGCTTCCTTCCTGTGCACAGCGTGGGGAACTGGTATAGCATCCCAACACACATGCATGTTCAACTGCTCAAAGATGGGTTTTTCTGCACATAACAGGCTTTACAAACAATGCTCCGCTTTGGGAATAACTGCCAAACAAGGGTTCCTGCTCTGGCGGCGTTTAAAGAGCTGCCAAACGTGGTTCATTAATCCACATTAGGAACGTTGCCAAACGCTTGGTTCCTGCTACGCGTAGGAACACAGCCATAACATTCGGTTCCTGCTCCACATTGAGGTGTTGCCAAACATTGGTTCCTGCCTCCACATTAGGAGCAGCTGCCAAACGTGGTTCCTGCTTTACAATAGGAATGCTGCCAAACATTGGTTCCTGCTCCACATTAGGAACGCTGCCAAACATTGGTTCCTGGGAATGCTTCACACGTCCTGGACATTGCTACCAAACATTGAGTTCCTGCTCCACATTAGGTTCTGCTGCCTTACTACTTAAACGGTTTCATGCCCCGCATTAGGGCAGCATAGCACATTAGAATATTCCTGCGCCACAAGGCAGCTACCATACTCCACATTGGGAATGTTGCCAGCGTTTACCAGCCAGCTGCCAACACCACCACTCCACATTAGGAGCAGCTGCCATACCGCACGCGTGGGAACTTACTGCCAAACGTGGATAGGAATGCTGCTTAACGTGGTTCACCGCATACGTGGGGTACTGCCGTATTGGTTAGAACACTGCCAAAACATTGGTTATGCCCGCGTGCATTGTCCTGCTCCCACATTGGAACGCTGCCAAACATTGGTTCATGCCGCGTGGGGCGGCTGAAACATTGTTTCCTGCCCACGAACGCTGCCAGTTCCCTGCTGGGGCGTGATGACCGAATGGCGCCATCGTTCTGGTCCGCTCGCAGCTCTCGCCGATATCCCGGTCGGACCGCTGACTTCAGTTCGCTTGCTAGCCTGGCTAAGGAACGTAAAGCCCCGCCTCCGGTCATATCAACTCTCCCGTCAACTTTGGACTCCCTGAATATCCGGCTCTCTCACAAACAAGGGTCAGCTCATCCAGGATCTCATCAATGACTGGTAAGCTGGACTTCCTCTGCCTCCCGCGGGCGTGGCAACTCCCGGCTTAAAGACTTCTCCCAGCTCAAGCGCCTCCTCTCCACCTGGGTTTGTTTACCACTCTCTTCCTCGTGTTTCCGGCCGCGGGGGAGGTCTCGCGTTACTTCAACGCGAGAAGTGGAAGTTGTTGCCTGTTTCTATTCCTGTTTTCTGCTCCATGGAATGCTTTGCATTTGAACTGCCTGGTCCTACCCCAATATTTATTTCCATAGTCTACCGTCCCCCCAAACGACATAGTATCCATTTACACGAATTATCCATACTACTTACCCACCTGACTACTCTCTCTCCTAATGTCATTCTCCTCGGTGATTTCAATATCCATATGGACAATGTAAACCTTTCACTCACCAGAGACTTTTCCTCCTGCCTGGACAGTTCTGGATTCCATCAGTATGTTGATTTTCCCACCCATATAAAAGGACATTCACTGGACTTGATTTGCTGCTCTGGTTTAATCCCATCTAACTGTTCTGCTGATGATGTCCATATTTCAGATCACTTTCTTTTATCCTTCAACGTTTCCCTGTCTCTCTCCATAATCAAGCCTGTCCGCCAGATTTCCTTCCGCAATATTAAGAACATAAACACAGACATTTTATCCTCCCACATTGACAATATCCCAATCCCTGCTCTTTCCTCTCCGGACCACCTTGTCACCCACTACAACTCTGGGCTTTCCAATATTCTCAATTCCCTTGCCCCTCTCAAAACCCGGTCTGTATCCTTTTCCCGCTCTGCCCCTTGGTTTACTCCTGAGCTCCGCCTCATGAAAGCCAAAGGTCGGCAACTGGAACGCCTCCACAAAAAAACTGGTCTCTCCATACACAAAGAAATGCATAAAACTCATCTACTTCAATATTCAAATTCAATAGCCATTACTAAATCAAATTACTATTCTGACCTTATCTGTTCCAATGATGGAAATTCCAAGTCTCTCTTTTCCATAATGCATAGGATCTTTGACCCCCCTGACACCCTGCCTTCTTACATGTATTCTACTCAGACCTGTAATTCTTTGTCAACCTTCTTTAATGAAAAAATCTGCTCCATTCACCAGCAATTACATATGACCGCCTTGCCTCCCACTTCCCCTCCGCCCCTCCCCCGTAGCCAGTCATTTTCCTCCTTCCTACTGCCCACTTCTTCTGAAATTTCTGACCTCATTCAAAAATCCAAGTCCTCTACCTGTTCTCTTGACCCCCTCCCCACGGCTCTGGTCAAAACCTGTCTTACCTCCCTCCTCCCCTTCATTACTTCCATTATTCATTCTTCACTCTCTTCTGGTATTGTTCCTTCACTTTTCAAAACTGCATCTGTCTCCCCGATTCTGAAAAAACCTGGTTCTGATCCCACTAACTTTAATAATCTTCGTCCCATTTCTAATCTTCCCTTTATCTCTAAAATACTTGAAAAAACTGTGTCTGCTCAACTCCACACCTTTCTTACCCTCAACAGTCTTTACGAACCTTTCCAGTCTGGTTTTCGCCCCTCTCATAGCACTGAAACTGCCCTAATAAAAATCACAAACGATCTCCTTATAGCTGCTGACTCCGGACTCCTCTCCATCCTCATCCTTCTCGATCTCAGTGCAGCCTTTGATACCATTTCTCATCCCATTCTCCTCAATAGATTATCCTCTCTTGGCATCTCTCACATCCCTCTTGAATGGTTCCGCTCATATCTCTCCGACCGCACTCAGTTTATTCAGCTCAAATCTTTCACTTCGCACCCTTCCCCTGTCACTTCTGGTGTTCCTCAAGGCTCAGTTCTTGGCCCCCTCCTCTTCATCACCTACCTTCTTCCCCTTGGCAGTATTTTCCGGAAATTCAACATTCACTTTCACTGTTATGCGGATGACACCCAGCTTTATTTATCCAGTAAACCCACTTCCTCTCTCCCCCCCTTGTCCCTTACTAACTGCCTACTTGAAATTAAAGACTGGTTCACCTCAAACTTCCTTAAACTAAACAGTGATAAAACAGAACTCCTCCTCGTTGCCACTAAATCCACCCTATCAAAAATCAAAAGTTTCTCACTACCCATTGACAACTCCTTAGTCTCCCCCTCCCCTCAGGTCAAGAGTCTGGGTGTCATCCTCGACTCCTCCCTCTCCTTTCAGTCTCACATAAATAAAATTACCAGGTCTGCATACTTCCACCTTCGCAACATTAACCGTCTCCGTTCCTCCCTCACCACTCATACTGCCTCTGTCCTTATCCACAGCCTCATCACCTCCCGTATTGATTATTGCAATTCTCTTCTTTTTGGCCTCCCTCATAAATCTCTCCATAAACTTCAACTTCTTCAGAACTCAGCAGCTCGTGTCATCACCAGAACCCCCTCCTTCCATCATATTTCCCCTGTTCTTCACCAACTCCATTGGCTCCCAGTTCAATTCAGAATTCAATTCAAAATCCTTCTCTATACTTTCAAAGCCATCCATAACCTTGCTCCTTCATATCTGTCAGACCTCCTTCACATTGCCACCTCCTCCCGCTCCCTTAGATCCTCCTCCTCCATCCACCTCACTGTACCCCCAGCTCGACTTGTCACCATGGGGAGCAGAGCCTTCAGCCACTCTGCTCCCCAGCTCTGGAACTCACTTCCTCCCGACCTCCGCAGTATTGACTCTCTCCCCTTATTCAAAGCCAGACTCAAAACCCATCTGTTCCAGCTCGCTTATATGTGAATATACTGCTCTTTTCCCTATCCATAATTGTTTTTTGTTCTCTGTTGTTTTATGTTCCTGTATCTGTATTTTGTATTTTCATCGTCTTTTTATTTATTTTTTGTATTATTTGTAAAGTGACCTTGAGTGTCTAGAAAGGCGCTGTTAAATAAAATCTGCAGCTGTGCAGGAGGCTCACTCAGGAAGGATCCACGGCGGACTCTGCTGGAGAAAGGTGGAACTTCTCCAGCTCCCAACAGTACCCCCCCCTCAACGACCGCCCCTTGGCGGTCCGGAAGAGGTCGAAGGGCAGGAACGCTCGTACTCCTCGATTAGGGCAGGGCCGAGGATGTACGAGCCCGGAACCCACTGGCGATCCTCTGGGTCCGTAGCCCTCCCAGTCGACGAGGTACTGCCAGCCGCGACCTCGTCGACGGGAGTCCACGATGCGTCGAACGGTGAAGGCGGGATGACCATCGACCTCCAGGGCGGGTGGTGGGGAGTCGGAAGGCGGGCACAGAGAACTCGAGATGACAGGTTTAATTTGGGATACGTGGAAGGTTGGGTGATCCGGAGGGACTGAGGCAGTTGGAGACGGACGGGCAGATGGATTGATGACTCGGGAGATCTTGTAGGGACCTATAAATTTGGGTGAGAGTTTTCGAGACATCCCCTTCTCGTCTGCGGGGAAAAGTGGAGGTTGATAACCGAGACTGACCTGAAAGGGAGATTGTCCAGTGGAAGCAGATTTGAGGGAGTTGTGTGCATATTCGATCCATGTAAGATATTGGCTCCAGTCGACGGGATTGTTGGATGTGAGGCAACGAAGGGTTGATTCAAGCTGCTGGTTCATCCTCTCTGTTTGTCCGTTAGATTGAGGATGGTAACCTGATGTCAGAGAGGGTTTACAGCCGAGTGCAGAACAGAATGCCTTCCAAACCTGGGATATGAACTGAGGACCCCGGTCCGAGAGGATCTCCTGGGGGATGCCGTGTAAGCGGAAGACGTGCTTAACGAGGAGCTGGGCTGTCTGGAAGGCCGTGGGAAGTTTCCTAAGGGGGATGAGATGGCAGGCCTTCGAAAAACGGTCAACAATGGTGAGGATAGTGGACATACCTCGAGAAACAGGGAGGCCGGTGACAAAGTCAATCGCAATATGGGACCATGGACGCGAGGGAACCGGAAGTGGCTGTAGCAGGCCTGAAGGAGGTTGATGTGAGGCTTTATTTCGGGCACATGTGGAGCAAGCCAACACATACTCCTTGACATCTCTATGGAGGGTTGGCCACCAGAAGCGTCTTGAGATCAAGGCGACGGTTCTACTGACCCCTGGATGAGCGGAAAACTTGGCAGCATGCATCCATTGGATGAGACGGGACCTGACAGAAGATGGCACATAGGTTCGGTTAGTGGGACCGTTACCTGGATCGGGTTCTGTAGCCAGGGCGGAGTTGATAAGGTCAGTGATCTCCCAGTTAACCACTCCAACAGTGCAGGAAGCCGGAAGGACTGGTTCAGGTGTCTCAGGATGATCGACGGAGTAAAGACGAGAGAGAGAATCGGGTTTGACATTCTTGGATCCGGGTCTGTAGGAAATGATGAGATTAAACCGTGAGAAAAAGATGGACCACCTGGATTGACGGGGATTGGCTTGCTTGGTTGACTGGATGTAAGCCAGGTTCTTGTGATCAGTCCATACAAGAACCGGGTGCTCAGCTCCCTCCAGCCAATGTCTCCATTCCTCCAGCGCCAATTTGATGGCCAACAGCTCACGGTCTCCCACATCGTAGTTCTGCTCTGCGGATGAAAGTCTACGGGAGAAAAAGGCGCATGGATGGATCTTTTGATCCGTGTCAAGTCTCTGGGATAGGACCGCTCCAACACCAGAATCTGAAGCGTCCACCTCGAGGATAAACTGTTTAGCAGGGTCAGGCTGCATTAACACTGGTGCTCTGGAAAATAAAGATTTCAATTTATCAAATGCAGATTGTGCCTCAGGAGTCCACTGAAAAGTGCGTTTGACAGAGGTCAGAGAAGTTAATGGAAGGGCGGTCTGGCTATAGTTCCTGATGAACCGACGATAAAAGTTTGCAAAGCCCAGGAATCTCTGTAGCTGTTTGCGGTTCTCTGGAACTGGCCATTCTAACACTGCTTTTATCTTGTCCTCAGATGGTTTTACCTGGCCGCCCTCGAGCACAAACCCCAAAAAGGTGACTGAAGACTGATGAAATTCGCACTTCTCTGCTTTAACGAACAGCTTGTTCTCCAGTAGTCTCTGTAAAACAAGGCGGACATGTCTTTTATGTTCAGAAAGGTTCCTAGAGTAAATGAGTATGTCGTCAATATAGACGAAAACAAACACATTTAAAAAGTCTCTGAGAACATCGTTCACGAGGGCTTGGAAGCAGGCTGGAGCGTTAGTTAGACCAAAAGGCATCACCAAATATTCAAATTGACCCAAGGGAGTTTTGAAGGCTGTTTTCCATTCATCTCCATCTCGGATCCTAAGAAGATGATATGCATTCCTTAAGTCCAGTTTAGTGAAAACTGTAGCCCCTTGTACAGGTTCGAATGCTGAGGCGAGTAGAGGAAGTGGGTATTTATTCTTTATTGTGATTTGGTTCAAACCTCGGTAATCAATACATGGTCTCAGGGAGCCGTCTTTCTTACCAACAAAGAAGAACCCGGCGCCCAATGGAGAGGAAGATGGGCGGATTATTCCAGCAGCTAAGGATTCATTTATGTACTTCTCCATGGTCTCTCGTTCAGGCTTGGAAATGTTGTACAACCTGCTGCTAGGTAGTGGTGCTCCAGGTAATAGCTCAATGGCGCAGTCATATGGTCTGTGTGGAGGTAGGGACGTCGCACTGACCTTACTGAAGACAGGAGCTAGGTCATGGTACTCGGAAGGAACGGAAGAAAGGTCAGGAGAGTCCATCTCCCCCCCACCTCTAGGAGACCCCACCAAGGGGGCAGCCGAACGGAGGCATGTTCTCATGGCATGTAGTAGACCATGATTCCAGGTGACGATCAGTCCAATTTATGTGTGGATTATGCTTCTCCAACCATTCGAAACCAAGCACCAGGGGAGAGCATGCAGAAGGAAAAACAAAAAATGTTATTGTCTCTCGGTGGTTACCTGACAGAAGTAGCTCGAGGGGTTGAGTTTGATGGGTAACTTGGTGAAGTCTTTTCCCGTCAATGGCAGAAACACTAAGAGGTTGAGTCAGAGGAATGGTTTCTATTTGGAGTTGTTGGACGAGGTTCGAATCGATTAAGTTCCGTTCACAGCCTGAATCGATGAATGCAGAAAAGGAGAGGCTTTGGTTAGCACAAAACAACGTGGCAGGAAGCAACAGTCGAGGAGATTTCTTAGTGTTAATTTGGCCCGCCAGACTCCTCAGATCCTCTGGCGGGCCCAGGCTTTTGATTTAGCCGGGCAGGAAGCGATGAAGTGTCCACTCTCACCACAGTAAATGCATAATTTGCTCAGAAAACGTCTTTGTCTTTCCTCTGGGGTGAGCCTGGTGTGTCCCACCTGCATGGGTTCGACATCTCTTTCACCAGAATGAGAGGCCTGAATAGGCAGAGGGAGAGACTGGGCCTTAGGTCTCTGTATGGGCAGCTGCTCTGTGGGGGAAGAACAAACAGTCACGTTATGTGAGGCAGAGGAAAGTGTCCCCTGATTTCTTGTTTTAGAACTGTTTCTGGCACGGATTCTATTATCCAATCTGATCGTCAAACGAATTAATTCTTCGAGGGTAGCTGGTTCGTCGAGGGTTGCGAGCTCATCCTTAATGTGCTCATTTAAAGCCATGAAATAGGCTCCCTTCAGAGCGCTTTGGTTCCATCCGGAAGCTGCCGCTTTAACCCGGAAGTTGATGGAAAATTCTGCCACAGAAGAATTTCCCTGCTTTAAATTGAAAAGAGCTCGAGAGTCAATTGTTTGATCAGTTTCTTGATTGAAAACTTGAGTAAATTCGGAGATGAAATCAGAGTAATAGCAATTAAGGCTATCGTCGGTGGCAAATCTTGCCTGAGCCCACTCCAAGGCTCTTCCTGTTAGCTGAGAAAGGATGAAGGTTATCTTTTTGTAATCCGTGGAAAAGCTGCCTGGAGAGTTCTGGAAAATCAAACGACACTGAAATAAAAATCCTTTGCAATCTTTCATGTTACCAGAAAATCTCTCTGGAAGACTTGGGCGGAACTCGGATGACGTCACTGCTGGTGACCTCGGAGGTGGAACTGGACCCGGAAATGGTTGAGGTGCCGGTGCAGCATTAGCGCTGTTCAAGTAGTTAGCATAGCTCTGAAGCATATGATTATGAGTATCAACCAGGCGGTATATAACTCACGGAGCGTTTGGGTTTGTCCTTGAATTTGGGCATCCTGCTCCTCCAATCGACGGGTGAGGTGATCTGCTGGGCCTTGAGTTTGGCCGCAGTGTTCTGTCATGATGGGTACTCTAAGAGTGACCCAATTATGCAGAACACCACTGACGGACACAGGAATAAAAGTTCAACAAGTTTATTTGAACACAAGCACACTGATATACTGGTTCTGGTTCGGGCCTGGATACTGGTTCACCGGAGTCTGCGTGAGAGACAGTTCAGTTAGCGTTGCACGTTGGAGCTTGCTTTCTTGATTATTACTGATTGTACCTTGAGGGTTCTTGAGGTTAGCTTTGGGAGAGTCACTGTTGGATCTGGAGAGGAGTTGATCAGCAGAGTCCGCTTGCTGCTTCAGCGTCTCACGTCTAGTAATGAACAGACCTTGGCTTTGGGGTTTTCCAGCTCTTAGTCCTGAGCTGCATGGAAGTTCACTGTGGTTCTTCGGGTTTGGCTCTGAGGGTCGGCTCGGTAGGTTAGCTCTTCCAGAGCTTCACAGAGGAGACACTGGTTTCCTGGAAGATAGAGACAACGGTTAGAATCCAGGCTGGATTCAAAGTCACAAAGATTCACTGAGAGTCTAGGCTTAGGCGCTGACCAACTCGATCAACACTGCGGCGTTGAGGCAAGGTCTGAAGACAGCTTATATAGTGGATCCTCTGATGATCTTGATGGGCTGCAGCTGTGCAGGAGGCTCACTCAGAAGGATCCACGGTCGGACTCTGCTGGAGAAAGGTGGAACTTCTCCAGCTCCCAACACCTAACTAGTCTGGAAAATGGTTTACTGCTGTATAAGGTGACCCCTTCATAAAGCAAGAGTTAGCATTACTTTCTCCTCATTAATAGGGAGAATAAGAATAATCTAGATTTCTTTTTTTTTAATCCAGTTGCCAAACTCACCCAGAGCCATATCTCTGTTGAACCCGAATCCATTCCACCTGCTCTTAGCAGCAATGATTTTATGGGATTCTTTATAAATAAGATTGATCTTATTAAAAATAAGATCATAAGCACTCCCTTCTATCTGTGATTGTATCTGAGGTAGTCATGGAATCTGAACGAGGTTTTAGACTGCTTTGATCCAGTTGAACTTTCAGACTTAGCAAAATTATTGTCTTCATCTAAGCCTTCAACTTGGATGTTAGATCCAGTTCCAACCAGGTTATTTAAGGAGGTATTCCCTTTGATCTCCTCCTCCATTTTAGATGTGATTAATCTATCTCTGTTACAGGGATATGTACCTAAAGCTTTTAAGGTTGCTGTAATTAAACCTCTGCTTAAGAAACTTAGTCTCTTGACCCAGATGACTTGGTCAATTATAGACCTATATCCAATCTTCCTTTCTGATCTAAAATTCTTGAAAGTAGTTGCCAAACAAATTTGAAGCGATCACTTCCACCATAATGAACTTTTGAAGAGTTTCAGTCTGGCTTTAGAGCTCATCATAGCACTGAAACAGCTCTGGTGAAAGTCACTAATGATATTCTCATGGCCTCAGATAATGGACTTGTATCTGTGCTCGTCCTGTTGGATCTCAGTGCTGCATTTGATCCAGTTGATCATAATATTCTTTTAGAAAGACTTGAATATTTTGTTGGAATTAAATGTACAGCACTAGACTGGTTTCAATCTTATCTATCTGATCAAATTCAGTTTGTTCATGTTAATGATAAATCTTCCTCATACTCAAAGGTTACCTGTGGAGCGCTCGGCGTTAGGAATCCAGTTTGTTGTGGGTTTTGTTTTTGTGTCTTTCTCTCCCTCCCCACCACCAGGTGGTGCCCCGTCCTGTTGGTCCTCTCTACACACCCGCGCTGTGGTTGACTCATCACTGAGGACTATTTGAGCCATGGACTGTCACTACCTCTGCGCCAGAGTGTTCGCGAATTTTGGGTACTCTAGCCAAGCTGAGTTTTGCTGAGTCTAACTGAGTCTCTGTTTTCACTGAGCTTAACCCTTTTTGTCTTTGCTTTTCGGCAGGAAGTTGCCCTGCAAGCTGGATGTTTGGCCTTCTTCCCCTGGAAGGATCGTTTGAGTCTCACACTGAACAGGGGATAAACCTCCACAAGTTCTGTTCAAGTCCTCCAGTATTTCCAAGTGACAGTCCGCTCAATAGCTCCTCAGGGTCCAACCAGGTCTAAACCTGTCCGCCCTCCAATGAGTCTCTACCTCTGGATAAATCCACACCGACTGGATTCTTGGAAGAAAGTTTTCTTCACTATCTTGTGTTCTGTTTTCTCTGTCTATCCAAGTCATCGTTCTAAGGTCCCATGGATCCTAAACTAACCACTGAAGCTTCCCTTCCCTCTTCCAGTTCCGGTGGGACGGAGTATACAGAGTTTCCTGAATCCTACCCCCGCTGATCCTATCAATGTAACCTGTTAAAACTTTTACCCTGGTTCTCAGAGTGGTTTACTGCATGTAGGTCAGATCCATTAAGAAAATCATGACAGAACACTCTGGCCAAATCGTTGACCCAGCAGAAGCCATTCAGAGATTACTTCGCCTTCAACAAACTTTGATCCAGAAACACGACCTCTAACAGAGACACGATCTCAGCAGCCAACTATCAGCGCTAAACAGTCGAGTGGCTCATTTAACCAAGGCTGTACGTCTAGGCTTTCGGCCCAGCAGGTGTGCTAGCCCCGCCTCAAGCTAACCAAGCAGCTTTTTCTCCCTTTTTTTTCTGTGTGTCAGCTGCCCAGTCCTCCCAGGTTCGATGGAAACGCCAAGAAGTGCCGGGGTTTTCTCATGCAGTGTACAATTCAGTTCAACCATGCCCCAAGTAAGTTCCCTTTGGATTCAATTAAGATTTCTTATGTCAGTTCACATCTTATTGACCGAGCTCTGGATTGGGCCGAGGTCAGATTTTACCTCATCCCCTGTTAATGGCTGCACTTTTGAGGAATTCATTACCGAATTCAAGCTAACCTTTAATCAGGATCTGGATAAGACACTGAACTTCCGTGAAATGCTGAAAGTTAAACAAGGACAGAGGTCTGTATCTGATTTCGCCATTGACTTCTGCATTCTGGCTGCTGCTTTGGGCTGGGATAAAACAGCCCTAATGTGTGTTTACTCTAACGCTCTTAATGACTATTATTAAAGATGAGCTAGCCACCCTCGATGAACCTGAAACTCTGGAGAGGAGCTATCAAGCTGTCTATCCGAGCTGGAACCAAGAAAAGATAAGGTGTACCAAAGCTACTCCTTCCAAACCTTTTCCTTCAAGCAACCTCCTCTCCACTGATCTTCCTACTGTCACTTCTCCGTCTGAACCCATGCAGTTAGGCAGCATGAGGCTAAGCTCTGAGCAGAAACAGCACCGCATGCGGGCTAAGCTCTGCCTTTATTGTGGAGAGGCTGGTCATTTTGTCTCTTCTTGTCCCCTGTTGGTAAAAGTCAAGGTCCACCAGTAGTAGATACAAGGGTACTAGCGGACCAGAAAATTTCCCCCTCTTCACCTCATCTTCTTTTGCCCGCTTCTCTGCTAATCAATAAGTCTCTCTCCCTTTCAGCTCTCACTGAGTCCGGTTGTGAACAAAATCTTATTGACTCTTCCTTCGTTCCGTGGCAGATGGGTATTAAAGAGATAATCAGTGATCCAGCGATGGGCGCCGCTACATGGTGAAGCTATTAGTTTAAACTACATGTTCCAGTAGCAAGCGACACGTAGTACGTCAACTGCTTTATTTATCAAGTAATGGCTGTAGTGACGTTATTGCTTTGATCCAAGTATGGCGTAAACGCCCACAAGCACTAAAAATCCAGGGCATAACTAAGAAATTAAACCAGGTTTTCTATTTTGACACAAACAATCATTTATTCGTTGGACGTTCATGGCTGAGCTCCTCCATTCTGCCTCTTCTGTGTCTATGCACTACAAAACATGCGCACTGCAGTGGAACTCAGAGAATGACACAAAGACACACAGACACACCCATCCACACACACAGGATGGAGGAGGAGACAGGAGCAGAGCGAGAAGAGCAGCCAACTGTCCCTACCACACCGCGGCCTTATCTTCAGAGATTATGAAACTTGTTGAATCCTCAGATAAAAAAATAAGTGTACAGATGTCTGCTTTGCAATAAAAAAAATAAAAAACTGTTGTCAACGTCCAGGACATCCAACACCAACCTGAGAACTCACATTCAGGTGAATCACTAATTTCCCTCCTGCAGTATGCAAGTAAAAATATCTAGCGTCAGTGTAAATCCCAACTCACTTTAGCCAAATGCTGTATGTAAATTAGTAAAACAGAAAGCTACTACACTTACCAACAAGCAGTGTGTGATGGAAAGGGACTAGCCAAGTGGCTAAGCAGAAGTGTTTTACAAAAAAATCAATTTTATGTGGCCAAGACTAGCCATTTGTTTTACATAGCGGCCAAACACTGTTTTTACATTGCTTCAAAAACAGTCAACTACAGTATATTTTTGAAATAAAATGTGAAAAATATATCAGCTTTAACTTTATTGGCGCCTTTAATTTCCAGATAGTTCAATCTGATGTGTGCTAAGTGCCACTAAGATATTCTCATTAGAGAGCAGTAGCCAAACTTTGATATTGAATTTTCATGGCCTAATTTACCAGACAGGATGTTTACATAAATCTGTTTTAAGGCTTATTTGTAGAGATAAGATTTTTTTAGGTATGGAGGAACAGCTCTACCCATATATAAAATATATTATATGAGAAATAAATAAATGCTCTCTAAATAGGAAAATAAGCATACATATTAGACTGGTATGACCTCTAAAAATACAATGAATAAATAAATGTAGGTGGAAATTAAATTATACAGTGAGACATAAATATATATATCTCTTTTAATTAGCTTAATTTATATTTTCACCCTTTTTGTAAACAGTTTCAGAACTGGTGTTCCTTGAATCGACTGTTCGAATTCTGTAGGTCTGATGGAAGAAGTTTTCGGCGCACTTTTCTCGACCCCCTAAAGAAATCGGAGTGATGCCTTTTGCTTAGGGTTTTGCTTTTCCTAGAGATGTCCATTGAATGCAAACTCATAGCCATGTCTCCGTATGTGTAGAACTACTACATAGTACCTTTAATTTGGTTCTTAATAACAGCAGATTGTTATTTTACTAGTTTGCGTCTACTAGTAATTACTTCCAGTTTTTGTTTTATTATGCTTTGATTCAGGCAAGCAATGTTTATACCTCTGTGTTATGTCATTGGCTGATCTTTATCAAATGTTTTTAACCATAGTGTATCAGACTCCCTGTTTTGAATTGACATTAGGTTGGTACAAAACTAAGTAGCTTCTGATGTCGGCTTAAGCTACTGGTTTAACACATTAAGTGTAACTTAGCTTTTGCTACAAGCAATTCTTAGGGTGGTGTAGCTTTCTCTGGTGTAGTGAAGCTTGCAATTTATTGTTGAGTACGCTTGAAGAGCTTAGCTCACTACACTGGACAAGTAGCTTGCCCAACACTTTCAGTTAGTTTCAGTTAAATCTACAACAATATTTGGTGCTGAAACCAGGACAGAATGATAGATTTGTTGGGATCAAGGAGCAACAACCTGGAATCAGAGGTTCTGCTGCATCGGCGATGAAGCTGCAGCATCGATAGTGAGAGTTTGCTTGGAGCTGATAGCCTGACAGCCTGGGACAGTTCCTCCAGAATTAGAGAACACATTCCTCTGGAGGACTTAGATGGAGACACGTCTCAACATGTCTACATGTTCTCGTGTCCTCGTGAAACGTCATCAGCTTTAGCCGCAGCACTGTGCTTCACACAAGAACAGCAGACCGAGAACAGACAAAGTCCCTGGATGTTGTTCTCTCCCCTCCCGCTTTCCCAGCATGCACTGTGGCAGCAGCTTCCAGGTTAGTGCTCACAGAGCTCAGAGTATAGCGTAAAAGTTCTCTATTCTGTTGCCGCTTGTTCAATAAAAGTATGTTTTAGGATCATTTGAGCTGAGAACATAATACTTTGTACACACAGGACCCGTATTAGTCTACCTGGCAGGCCCCTGCTGAGATGCAAGTCAGTGGGCGCAGTAGTACAAAGCTTTACTGGGCACTGGCCCCTACCGCATACCCTCCCTTCCATACATAAATACAGGCAGCACACTGCCCCACCCCTGATACATTCCTACCAAAATTACCAGTTGAGATATTAATGAGTGTAAGAGCATATTTGTTTTAACAAACATGAAAAATTTTCAACATTGCAGCTATAAAAAAATAAAAGACATTACCAACTTAAAAATAAAAAGTGTCCTTTTAAACACATTCTGAAGTAATCATTAATAGGTTTTCAGAGTTTTAGTTCAGGGGAAATTTTAACTCAACATGAACTGGTTTTCTTTTTTTTGAGCATTAAAGTGTACCTCCTATTTATCATTTTTTCAAAGTGGTCAATCACTAGACTGTGACTCAGCTTTTAGAAAATTCTTCCTTTTCAACTGATAAAATAGCCAGATGATGGAGCCTGTCTGTCCCATTGTGCACCTCAGCCAAGTGTGGATCCTTCTCAACACACTGAATGACCTTTCACAACCCAGCTGTAGATTGGGATAGTGAGGGAGATCTGATGACTCCGCGCTAGTGTTGGGGGAACATGGTGTTATCAAGCAAGTTGAAAAACACACTGCATCCTGGCGACAAGGATTTCTTTTTTCAACCAGGAAAAAGTTTCAAACCATTTTGAATTAAATGGAAGTTTTTACCCAAATTTGTGCTGGGGATGGTGGGACAACCCCTCACTTGTTTAGGACCATCATGTTTCCCCTAAGTCACTAATGTCCCCTTCTGCTGTGGACGCTTGGTTGTTGCATCCTCATCACCTTCATGGTCCTGTCTCTCCTGTCCTTCACCTGTCCTTCTCACCTGTCTCTCCTCCTGTCTCTCTCCTGTCTCACCTGTCTCTCTCCTGTCTCTCCTCCCCTGTCTCCCCTGTCTCTCCCGTCTCTCTCCTGTCTCTCCTGTCTCACCTGTCTCTCTCCTGTCTCCTGTCTCCTCCCCTGTTCCCTCCCAAGTGTCTCCTCCTGTCTCTTGCCCGTCAGTCTCGCCTCCTCCCTCCCTTTCCTACTCCAGCACCTTCATTCTCATTCTCTACAGTAAACATTAAAACGTAAATCTATAATTATGTAAATATCTATTATATTGCTAATAACGCCCCTAATGTAACTGCTTAGCTTAAATCACTAATTCACACATGGGACCTTACACCTCTCTCTCATCTTGCTTTTACTGCTTCCCCTGTCTCTGCTTCATGTGAGGAATTTCCTGATATCCATCTACAAACCAATGCAGTCATTTTCAGTTAGTAGCCTATAAATCATGTGGTTTCACTGGGAAAAATAATAAAATTGGACAGGTAAGAAACGTTACCAGAACTAAAAATGCGTCGCGGCGCACAGTGTCCCCATCCAACTCAGCTGAGAGCAGCTGGCGTTAGTACCTGCAGTTCGTAGCCAGTGACATGCGCTGGCGGGGAAGGCGCTAATACATCTCAATTTGGACTTGACACACTTGCTGCACTTGAGTAGAAATATCACGTCTCCTCCTGTTGGAATTATCTAAATTGATGCATTAAAAAATTTAACACTGTTGCAAATAAATTCATGAGGTTTATACTAAAGTATACTGGGGCACGCCCCAGTAAATGGTCTGGCGACGCTGGCGATGCAAGTACAAGGCCAACAGCAAGAGACACTGATTAAAGTTTTCAACCCATAGTCTCATGGGCACAGCCCCATCATTGGTCCACTGCAAAACGAGTGGAGGTACATTAATGGCCATTTTGTGGAACTGTTACGTTTCTTCTACCTATACGCTTTCTATTGTTTTACGTCCTAGTCACGTGACTTTCAAGATTCCAGCTGGGAGAAGAAAAAAAA
>JAGKQL010000037.1:82438-117689 GCA_018398635.1 Cyprinodon brontotheroides
ACTAGCCACGGCTAAAATCACTAGCTACGGCTAAAATCACTAGCCACTGTTAAAATTACTAGCCACGGCTAAAATCACTAGCTACGGCTAAAATCACTAGCCACTGTTAAAATTACTAGCCACGGCTAAAATCACTAGCCAGTGCTAAAATCACTAGCCACGGCTAAAATCACTAGCTACGGCTAAAATCACTAGCCACTGTTAAAATCACTAGGCACTGCTAAAATCACTAGCTACGGCTAAAATCACTAGCTACGGCTAAAATCACTAGCCACTGCTAAAATCACTAGCTACGGCTAAAATCACTAGCTACAGCTAAAATCACTAGCTACTGCTACAGAGGCTAGCCACGGCTACAGATGCTAGCTATGGCTAAAATCACTAGCCACTGTTCACTAGCCACGGCTAAAATCACTAGCCAGTGCTAAAATCACTAGCCACGGCTAAAATCACTAGCTTGTACAGAGGCTAAAATCTACAGATGCTAATGGCTAAAATCACTAGCTTGTACAGAGGCTAATATCTACAGATGCTAATGGCTAAAATCACTAGCTTGTCACAGAGGCTAATATCTACAGATGCTAATGGCTAAAATCACTAGCTTGCACAGAGGCTAAAATCTACAGATGCTAACGGCTAAAATCACTAGCTTGTACAGACTGCTAAAATCTACAGATGCTAATGGCTAAAATCACTAGCTTGTACAGAGGCTAAAATCTACTAGATGCTAACTGCTAAAATCACTAGCACGGCTAAAATCACTAGGCACTGCTAAAATCACTAGCCACTGCTAAAATCACTAGCCACGGCTAAAATCACTAGCTACTGCTAAAATTACTAGCCACTGCTAAAATCACTAGCCACTGCTAAAATCACTAGCTACGGCTAAAATCACTAGCTACTGCTAAAATCACTAGCTACGGCTAAAATGACTAGCTACGGCTAAAATCACTAGCCACTGCTAAAATCACTAGCCACTACTAAAATCACTAGCCATGGCTAAAATCACTAGCCACGGCTAAAATCACTAGCCACGGCTAAAATCACTAGCCACGGCTCCTTTCCTATATTTAGTCCCAAATCTTTTTGCCACAGCAACTTCATATTTCTAGATTCTTTGTTGCTTGAAAGTTTTGTCAATTTATTGTCTTGAAGCTGTTTGTTATTGTGGCAATTTTAGGTACTCTATCCTTAGCATAGTTAGCAAAGTCAGTTAAATCTAGATTTTTATACCATTTCTGATGTGTATGTAATTCCAGAAATGTTGTTTTCTGTCCAATGTGTTGAATTTTCAGTTCTTTCATCAATGAATAAATCTCCCATGGTAGAAACACCACCCGATGTCAGCCGTCTCCAGTATAAGGGCTTATTCCCAAAGCAAATGGACGCACACAGGGCGTATTTCTGTACATTATGCAGCACTCTGTAAATCTGATGTACTTTATTCTAAACCCCCTTTGAGTGCATAAAAACTGGATATTTCTGCTTTTGTGGGCTGCTTATCTCTAGGGCTACATTGGGATCAAAGGTCAAAGGTCAGTCAGTATCCATCTTGTATCTATTCCCCTCTAATATCCTTAGGCATTTCCTAATATCCATCTATGCAGTCCTCGGTCTGGGACGTTAAGTGCTTCTTTTCCTCCAGAGGCACAAAGTTTACTCTTTTCAATTCTTGCTTTTCTCTTCCCATAACAAATGCTTGATCAGATTATCACAACTGGAGGCATGATCAATAAAAAGTTAATTTTCCTGCTTCACCATCATTTTAATAACATCGATCCTCCCCCACAGAGAAAGCTGTATTTTATCCCAATTCTCTAGATTTGTTTTTTTTTATTCTTTATTTTTGTAGAGATGGTGTAAAATTCTTAAATCAATCAATTAGAAGATTCATGGATATCTTTCAGAAGGCTTCCTTCCATAAAGGCCAGATGTGTGCAGCATACGACTGATTGTTGTCTCCTTCCTCAGCTGTAGATCTCTGCTGGTCATCCAGAGGGATGATGGTCCTCTGGGCTCTGATCAGTCTGCAGGTTCAGAGGGACGGCGGGTCTCCATACGTTCCCAGTGCTCTGATTCTCCTTCCATCCAATATGATCTCTGCTCAGAGCTCCTTGGGATGTTTAAAGCTGGGAACTCTATGTGAATTCAAATCCAGCTTTAAACTCCTCCATCTGGAAGCTGCCTGGTGTGTTCCCTGGCCTTCTTGATGCTCTCTGTGATTTAAACAGACCTCTGAGATGAGAGCAGGAGACCTGATTCCACGCAGGTGGATTCTGTAGATCACCATCAGTCATCCAGGTCAACATTGGATCATTCATAATAATAATCAGCTGTACAAACATCACACACGCTCACGTCAAAGTATCAGTTTGTTGGTTTCTCCATCGGTGAAAAGATGGCGTCCTTATGGTCCAGCGATGGCCACCATTACCTGATTATATCTAAACAGGATTAATCTGGTGCAGAAAATGGATCATTGTGACTAGAGCGTCTTTCCTCCATCTGAACAGCAGAGGTCGCTGTTGTTCAGCAGACAGGCCTGTAGGTCTGACTTCAGCCACATAATTATTTTCTGTCTCATTCTAGATTTTCCTCACATGTTTAGAAACAGTCAGGAAACGTATAACTGGACATCAGAAGCATTTTTCTGTAATTCCGTTTTAAAATAAACCTAATCATTGGCTTGATGTGATGCAGACATTCCGCTCACACAGAGGCTCAACTGATTGGCTCATTTTCTAGTCTGATTACGAATCATTTTGAGTCACACAGATTTTAATAAACATTCAGAATGTCACAAAAATCTTCTACAATTTTAAACATTTAAAAGAAGATCTGTTGGCCGATGATCCTCTTTCCTGCTCCCTGTTATAGCTGTTTCTTTATGGCTGTGAGCCTGTCGGTACGTAAAGCTCACAGTCATAAAGATTTACTGTCTTTTATACTTTTTAGTCGTCAGCAGAACTTAGTTGATTTGTTTCAGGAATGTGGGACAGATTAATCACAGTTCAGCACTATCATCGGGTAGATGTGTTTACTGCGTCATGCTAAGGAATGCAGCAGATCAAGCTTCAAAGAAAAGTGTTTAGGTGCTTAAACAAACAGAATACTCAAATAAGTTTGGGGAATACTTTTAACATACATATTCTTATTTAATACTGTGTTCTGTACAAAGTTAAACCTGCTGACAACAAAATCACCCAGAAATCATCAATGGAATCTAATGAATCAACCAATGGAGGCCTGGATTTGGATTAAAGTGTAAAAACACCTCCAGGCTGCTCCAGCTTTGATGTAATGTCCTTTCAAGAGGTCAGAGTGAGGCTCAGGATTGTGTGTGGCTGTCCAGAGCTCCAATGCTGTCAACCTGCAGGACCTGCTGACCCACTGCAGCCACATGAGGTCTACCTCTGTCCTGCATCAGGAGGAACCCAGGGCTGATGGCACCAGCTGATGGTCTCACCAGGGGTCTGAGGATCTCCTATCGGTAGCTAATGGCTGTCATGCTACCTCTGGGGAGAACATGGAAGGCCCCACCATTACTGCCACACTGCCAAACCAGTCCTGTTGAAGCATGTTGCAGTTAACATCGCTATCACTGCCCCTACATAGTTAGCATGGCTATCACTGCTCCTACATAGTTAGCATGGCTATCACTGCTCCTACAGAGTTAGCATGGCTAGCACTGCCCCTACACAGTTAGCATGGCTATCACTGCTCCTACATAGTTAGCATGGCTATCACTGCCCCTACAAAGTTAGCATGGCTATCACTGCCCTACATAGTTACCATGGCTATTACTGCCCCTACCCAGTTAGCATGGCTATTACTGCTCCTACAGAGTTAGCATGGCTATTACTGCCCCTACAGAGTTAGCATGGCTATCACTGCATCCTACATAGTTAGCATGGCTATCACTGCCCCTACATAGTTAGCATGGCTATCACTGCCTCTACATAGTTAGCATGGCTATCACTGCCTCCTACATAGTTAGCATGGCTATCACTGCACACCCCTACCCAGTTAGCATGGCTATCACTGCCCCTACACAGTTAGCATGGCTATCACTGCCCCTACAGAGTTAGCATGGCTATCACTGCCTCTACATAGTTAGCATGGCTGGTCACTGCCTCTACATAGTTGAAGCATGGCTATCACTGCCCTACAGAGTTAGCATGGCTATCACTGCCTCTACATAGTTAGCATGGCTATCACTGCCCCTACATAGTTAGCATGGCTATCACTGCTCCTACATAGTTAGCATGGCTATCAATGCCCCTACACAGCATGGCTATCACTGCCCCTACATAGTTGGGGCATGGCTATCACTGCCTCTACATAGTTAGCATGGCTATCACTGCCCCCTACATAGTTAGCATGGCTATCACTGCTCCCCTACATTGCTAGCACGGGTTATCACTGCCCCTACACAGTTAGCATGGCTGGTCACTGCCCCCCCAGCCAGTTAGCATGGCTAATCACCGCCCCTACACAGTTAACATAGTTAGCATGGCTATCACTGCTCTCTACAGAGTTAGCATGGCTATCACTGCCCCTACATAGTTAGCATGGCTATCACTGCCCCTACAGAGTTAGCATGGCTATCACTGCCACTACAGAGTTAGCATGGCTATCACTGCCCCTACAGAGTTAGCATGGCTATCACTGCCCTCTACATAGTTAGCATGGCTATCACTGCCTCCTACATAGTTAGCATGGCTATCACTGCCCCTACATAGTTAGCATGGCTATCACTGCCCCTACATAGTTAGCATGGCTATCACTGCCCTACATAGTTAGCATGTGCTATCACTGCCCCTGCAAAGTTAGCATGGCTCTCACTTTTCCTACATAAAGTACACTATACTGCCCCTTCATATTAGCCTGCATATCACTGCCCCTACAAAGTAAGCATGGATACCAACGACCAGAGCAGCATGGCCACCATGCCACTACATAGTGGGGGCTGGCTCTCACTGCCCCAGATTTAGCATGGCTATCACTGCAGAGTTACCATGGCTATCACTGCTCCTACATAGTTAGCATGGCTATCACTGCCTCTACATAGTTAGCATGTTATCACACTGCCCCTACATAGTTAGCACGGCCATCACTGCCCCTACATAGTTAAAACATGGCTATCACTGCCTCTTACATAGCTAGCATGGCTATCTCGGCCTACATAGTTAGCATGGCTGGGCACTGCCCCTACAGAGCTAGCATGGCTATCACTGTCCCTACACAGTTAGCATGGCTATCACTGCTCCTACAGAGTTAGCATGGCTGTCACTGCCCTGAGGATTAGCATAGCTATCACTGCCCCTACATAGTTAGCATGGCTATCACTGCCCTAGTTGGGGTATGGCTAATAGTGGGGCATGGCGTGGCTATCACTTCCCCTACACAGTTAGCATGGCTATCACTGCCCCCTATACACAGTTAGTTAGCACCCTGTTTTGGACCACCTGTCCCCGGCTAAAGCTGTCCCCGGAAATGTCCCCGATTTTACCGGTATGCAAAAATGTTATGTAGACTGTTATTACGGGTAGAGCTGTTGGGCGCCGCGCAGTAAAAATAGGTATTACGGTAGCTGGTTGCTACTTGCTGATAACATAAAGATAAGGAACAGAGCTTCCACAATAAGGGCGGTATCGATCCTTTTGGATGTCAGCTGCCATTAAAAAGACAAAGAGGAAGAAGAGCGCATCGCACTTTTTTAAAAACAGAAGAAGAAGTGGAAGTTCGTTTTACAACCTGTGGCAACTGATGGGGAGCTACGCTGAATGATGGTAAGTGTGTTAATCAATTAATTTTATTCTGATGGGGCTGATCTTGTGATAAATGTTTGGTTTGTGTCAGAGTTAAAACAATAATAAAAGGAAGTAAAGACAGACCACGAGTTGAGCATGAGTAAAGAGCGGCTGGGTTAAATGTAGCAAAAATGATTGAAAACTCCTTGTAAAGCTAATCTGAAATGCGCTGGTTCTCCAGGGATCAACAAGGTTTGTATAAAAGATGATTTAGAATGGATGAGTGACCTTTGGTACATATTTCCAGATAGTTATTATAAGTAGAGTTATTTCAATTTGTTTGGTAGATTTATGGTTGTGATTTATGAGCATAGACTTCCAGTTTTGGTGTGCTTTACTGCTCAGTTTGGATATATGAAGAAAGTTCCTTGAGAAACAATAGGAGTCAGTAACAGGAGAACTGAATAAGACAAGATCATGATCTGAGAATGATGGAGGAAGAGATAACCACCTGTTTAATGTTCATTTATTATGTGATGGTTTTGTAGCTCTAATATTGTGGTATTAGCATTTTTAGTATTTGGTGAGATATTAATAATAAGTTTTCATGTTGCATCTAATTTTTGGAGGTGATTTTGATTATATATAATGTCTCATTTTTTAGGAATAATGTAAGATTGATGCTGGAGGAGGTAAGGAAAGAAGATAGAAAGACAGAAAGGAGATTGAATGAGAGGAGAGGAAGCTAGGAACTCTGATAGAAAAAGCGGTTAAGAAGGAAAAATTTACTTTGAGGGAAGAAAGCAGAGAGCAGGAAACATAAGAGGAAGCCTTAATGCACAAAACAGAAGCTGTGAAAAGAAGGAAATTATATATGTATATGTTATTGCTGTTTATAAATATATGGACTATTCTTGGATTATATACATTGTGTTGATGTTAAGCCTATTCTGCTGTTCCAATGGTTAAACTTGTTTAAGATATTTAAAAAGGTTATTTTGCTTTTTACTTGCTATGTCTTCTTTATATTATTTTTACCCAAATTACCAGGGCCACTGCATCAGACCCTATTCAGTTAATATTTCTGTTTTTCAAAACATTTAAAATGTATAATATGTATTAATAAAGTTCAAGTGATAAAAAGCGTTGACATGATTTGAGTGATAAACTAACATATTGAGTGATGTAGTGTGCAAAGTATGCTGTGGAACACAGAGTGGCTGTATACTCAGGTTAGTAGGAAAAATGAACCTGCTACTTTGAGACACACAGGCCCCTCCTGGGAACCAACTACCAGTTTTTAGTCCATTGAGGCAGACACCCTGTCTACTTTTCAGACAGGCAGAGCTTAAAACTTTCCTTTTTTGATAAAGCTTCCTGGATTAGAGTGGCTCAGGTTATCCTGATCTATCTCCATAGTTCTGCTGCTATAGAGGCTTAGACTGCTGGAGGGACATATAGGGACCCCTTTTCCATCATTCTGCTTCATTCTATCTCTGTTCTCCTATTCTGCAGAATCTGTTAGTTCAATCTCTAACCTTCTTCTACTCTCTCTGCTTTTCCTCAGAGTAGCTTTGCCTCGTCTGTTCCTGTTTGGCTGTGACTCATCCTGGAGAGAAATATCAGCTGTGCTGCTGCCATCAACACCTTTTGTTTATAGATGAGCTGGAGCTTGGCCTGTTTTCCAGTGTAGTCCTGTTTTCTCTGACTGTGACTAACTGGATGTGCTCTCATAGTCCTCTGACATGGGGAGCTGGCTTGGATTTCGTCTGCCTGGCTGTGTGTGTGTTTCCTGGACGGAAGGGCCTTACAACAGAGCTGGTTGACAGTTGCCTTTTGTATCTAGCTTGCACAGGTTTTCTATGTCTTAGCTGGACGGCGCCTTGAACCCCAGTGGGAGTCCTCAGCAGATGGCCGCTCACACTGAGCCTGGTTCTGCTGGAGGTTTCTTCTGTTCAAAGGGAGTTTTCCTCTCTCGCTGTAAGCTACAAGCATGCTTGAGTGTGTGAAAGTTGCTATGAAGAGTCAATGAGTCAATGCAATCAGCTGGTTTTCATAGATAGAAAACTTTGTATCCATTTGACTGTATGATGATCTGGTGGGAGCACATAAAGTGCCTTGAGATGACATGTGTTGTGAATTTGGCTATATATATATAGCTGAATTGAATTGAATTAATCTGGCAAATTAAGGTGACAAAGCACTTAACTGCAGGCTTGACTACTACTTGTTTGTTTTATGTTAATGAAGAAAAAAAAATATTTCTTATAGGTATGTACAGTAGATGTAAACAGAATAAGTATTTGTTGCACTTTTGAAGAGGTGGGGAACTCTGTCTCAACAGACAGCCACAGGCATAGAATAAATGTTTGTATTTAATTTTCTAAATTTCTTTTCCTCATGTCACTCTCACCTTAGGAGGATGCAGTAGCTCTTTGGGCCCGACAAAATTGGAAAGCCCCACTAATGACCCCTTGACCCCTCACGCTCCCACCCCCACCACTTTGCCCCAACGGCAGAGACACAGTTCTAGTTTTCTACTAATAACACTATTCATGTTATTAATCTTAGGATATACTAAACGTTTGGAAAGGCACATTCCTGGCTTTTTACACTTGATTTTTGTTGTTTAAATATTAATAAATATGTAAAAATATATATGGAAACCATTACTGTCCCCGTTTCCTAATTTCATCTCTAGATAAGATGTATTGATTTTATCCACGAGCAAGAAATGTCCCCAGATTTGATTTCAGAAATCTGGTCACCTTACTGTTATATAGTAGGAATTTACACATAGAGTGATAAAATGTCACAGGGGATGGTATGGGGGAGGGCATTTAAGAAGGGAAGCCACCCCCCCTCATCCCCCCTCAACTCGAGCCCTGGTCTGGATTTATTCTAGAAATCGTTGTTGAAGATTGGGATGTTTTTAGTTGGTCTGATTTTAAACGACTTTAGTCCAATAATAGATGATAAAAAGACCTTTCACTTTTCAATCTAATGTAGACGTTTGGACATAAATCGTGTCTTTTCAACCAATTTGTGCTCGTTGGGATCATTGATGAGCATTTTCTATTTAATGAGAAGCTGAAAACAACATTCCTGGAATCCATTCCTCCATTTTTAGACCAACCTCAGACCTGCAGGATCCCAGAGGAGCTTCTCTGGTGATCAGAGGGAAAGATGGAGGATCCACCTCAGTCTATTGCACAGCAACCCAGAGACCAGCAGGACGTATAACAACGCCCCCGAAGCATCCTGGATTATTCAGGACCAGCTTCTGTCTCCAGGGGAGGACTGCTCTTTAAATTATGTTCAGAGAATTAAACTTGCAAATTCAGCACCTTAGAATGACTTATGGAAAATACTAATTAAACATTTCTATAGCAAACGTTAAATTAAAGTGCCTTAAGGTCGGTACTTTAGACTTCCAAACAGATGTAAAATTTGGCTTATAGTCAGATTCTTCCTCATCGTCTTTGTTGTCTTTACATTTTCTAGAGAAATGGATGTTTGTAAAGCAGCATAGAAACCACGAGGATCTGTTCTGTGGAAAGCAGTCAGAATGCAGACAAGCCTGATCAGAAGGCAAAACGATAATAATTATAATTAAATTGCATGTTTTTCTGACAGGTTCTTTAATCCCAGCAGTAAAAATATGTTTGAAAGCAAAAAAGAAACTTCATTCTTAGAAGTGAAAGAGCTTCATGCTTCTTCCACCTCACCGTCACAAACATGTAGCTCTTTCACTTTGTGACAGTAATTATCTTCCTTATTGTTTCTGTTTGAAGCCTCAGATTTCAAAGCAGAGAAATGCTGAATAAATGCTGAGAATATCTGCAGCACAAAAACTAACATGGTCTCCACTCTTCTAAATGTTTAACTGTGTTTTAACTAAACTGTTAAAAGATATTTTACCTTCACCTAAAGCTGGAAGTGTGGAAAGAAGAAATAATGAAGCTAAATAATAAAGGCACCTCTCAGCAGACTAAACATTAATATATGGATGTATCCATATATTAATGGTTTCCAGCAGTTGAAAGGACAAAGTTCTAGGCTTTATCTAAACTGAAACAGATCTAACAGATCCAGCTCTATGCTACAGCAGTGACCTTCCAGCTGGGTTAGGGCATTATACTGTAGGCATTATGGGGATAGAGAAGACTTCTATAGGAAAACAAGACATTATCGGAGTTAAAATCCTTTAGCTTAGTCTAATTGAATAATTGTTGGTAACCAGTGTGATAAGAAGAGGGAGTAGGGCACACAGGTTTGTTAACTGAGTGGGAAAAAAAAGTCCAGCTCAAATTAACAGCTTTTTTATTTAATAATTCATCAGACCAGCTCTAATAACTGGATGGAACACTGCATGAAAAGTGGGATTTTCGTCAATATACGGCACTGTAGATTGTCGTGGAACTTCAGGTTAGCGGCAGTATATCGGGGTAATTTGCAGGTTTCCTAATGAAAACTCCCCGTGAAATCTGTCAGAAATTGACGCGGGAAATTTTAGGCAGTGTTTCCCATGCCTCCCCCATGGAATTCTAGGAGGCTTTTAAATGAACATGCTGTGAGCTATACAAATGCAAACCAGGGTTTTTTACCCCGCAACCCTGGTGAATCCTGATAAAAGAGATTCAGGTATAAAGCCTCTTACATTTTAGCTTGAATTGATTTATTTTTAATTAAAGTATAGAGACCAAACAGAACTTTTAGCTGACAGAAAATATATTTTAGAGCAGTAATTATTTTTTTTTTTTTTATTTAAGATAAAAAACAAAATGTTGTTTCGTCAATATGCTCAATTCACAATTACTTATGAAAAGTTTCAAGAAAATGATTCTGAGATGATTCACTTTAAACATGGCTATTATCCTGCTGGAAGTAGCCATCAGAAGATACACTGTGGTCATAAGGACATAGGTCAGCATGCCAAATTGGTTTTAAGTGGCCCAAAGTGTGGCAATAAATATCCCCAAATAGATGGTAGAAATAGATCAGGCTCAGTATAGCCTAATTATAGACTCTTACATTTTAGTTTTGAATTGATTTATTTAATTAAAGTACGCTAGATTACTGTGTATGCAAATGTTATGTAAAAAATACACAAAATAATTTACTTCCAAAAAATTAGTTTTTAATCAGAATCAGTTGGCTGTAATGGTTAATTTTTTTTAGATTTCCACTTTTTTTTGTTATTGAATATATAAGAAAACAATAAATAATCTCAAACAACAAGTCAATAACAAATATTTCAATACAAGAAGAAATATCACAACTCCTGCTTTTGAAAATAAAATTAAATGCACAGCTGGAACAAAGTATAAAAAATAAAATAAAATAAATAAAAATAAATAAAAATAATAATAGTAGTTAAAGTAAATTAATCAGTGGGACTACAACTGAAATTTTCAATTAACTCAAACAATTTAACACCAAAATTCTGCATCTTTCTGTGACATCTTTTGAAAAGGAAAGTTCATTTTGAGAGCAGAGATTGGAGGGAGCATTGCATTTGTAGCTACATTTATGGATATAATACTTGTTACAATTATTAGAAATTGATTAAAAATCCAAATTTTTTTTTTTTTTCTTTTAATGGATAAACCTAATTGAATGTTTTGCCAGGAAATAAAAAATCTAAATTTATTGTTTTAGTTTTTGGGAATATATACAAACTATGCTCTAATTTCTAGATACCGATCTGTTTTTACTATAATTTAATTTGACAAACCGGTCTCTACATTGTTTGCGCGACATTGCAATAGCTGGTCTTGATCTGGACGATCCGGGGAGCAAAAAATAGCCTGGTTCGCATTTTGACGGTGAAGGACGGAGAAGACGCATCGCAAGCGGTGTGACGAAGCGAGGTGATGTGGAACAGCCCTCATTGATTTACATGACAGACAAGTAATACAGATAGGATGGACATTTTTCGAAATAACCCCATACACTGTTCAGAATACGAAACATAAGTGGATAGTTGGCGATTTGCGTGGGTTCCAGCAATATATTACGGAAGGAACGAGGCAGATAAAATGGCAAAAAGTGTTCTATACCAGCTGTGGCAAAAGGCCAGTAGGAAGATGGTTTTATAAAATTCAGAAGAGAAAGAAATGGAAGAAGAAATGTGATGAAAGAGTGATAACAAGGTTAAGATTTGATCATACAGGACAATCATACACTTTTTACAAAAACAAAAAAAGGGCAAATGTGATTTCTGTGAAACCATAGAACATGTTATATTAGAATGTCATAAATATGAAAAAAGAAAGATATATGAGAAGAGAGTTTGAAGACATTAGGAGAAGGTTAATTTATTAGATATAGAGAAAAATTTGGGAGTAAGCACATACAAATAATTATTCGATTTTCTAAAAGAAAACGAAAGTATTCCCATAGGAATTTAATTATAGTAGAGTGTGTTTGTGAGTGAAAGATGATATACAAGCATTGCACAAATATGTTTTATATTTTTTTAGGTATGAATGTGTGAATGTATGTTTAGAAGAAGTTGAGGGTAGAATGTATCAGGATCAATATTTAAACAAAATGCGAACCACACTCCATACCAGTAAGTGGTGATAATGCTACTAACAGTTTGTTGCCAACCGGCCATAAAACTCGGCCAAGAAGAAGAAGAAGACAGACAAGTACTCCGGGTAATGAGCTGGGCGGAGCGCTGACGGAGTATGTGGAATCTGGGGGTAAAGGAGGACAAATACACGTCCGCTGCAGTAGCGCCGACGCCGACAGTGCAATGAAAACTGACTGTCTCCTAAAGCCGACATCTGGGCCACCCCATTCGCAGTCGCAGCAACTTCATGGCTACAATGAACTCGAGGAAGAGAAGACGGGTGCACAAACGCCACGCCTAGCGTAAATATATGTTCGACACTGTAGTTATAAGTAAAAGCAGCCTACAGGGGCTAGAGCAAGCTAAAAGACAGCCTACCCTAGCTAGGTAAGCCAAAAGCAGCCTAGCCTAAAAAGCTTTATTAAAAGTTATTTTTTGTGATTCACAGGAAGCATTGTGCCGCCTTAACAACCTCGGAGACTAATTGCAGGCGCTATGAACCGCAGGTAAGGTTTAAAGAATATGCTTTTCATTCTGCGGTAAAAGGACATGGATCTGGGATGGATACCCCACCATAGCTGTACTTTTTGTTTTCACAGACTACAGTCGCCTCCCAATGAGGCGGCATCCTCTATTTGTACCGGATTTGCGTTTGCAGGATGTGACCATCCATGCCGTACGTGACCATCCATGCCGTACGTGACCATCCATGCTGCGTATGTGACCATCCATGCCGTATGTGACTATCCATGCGTGCGCACGGTGACCATCCATGTGCTGTATGTGACCATCCATGCCGTATGTGACCATCCATGCCGTATGTGACCATCCATGCCGTATGTGACCATCCATGCCGTATGTGACCATGCCGTATGTGACCATCCATGCGTATGTGACCATCCATGCCATTATGTGACTATCCATGCGTACGTGACCATCCATGCCGTATGTGACCATCCATGCGGTATGTGACCATCCATGCCGTACGTGACCATCCATGCCGTATGTGACCATCCATGCCGTGACCATCCATGCCGTATGTGACCATCCATGCCGTACGTGACCATCCATGCCGTACGTGACCATCCATGCCGTATGTGACCATCCATGCCGTATGTGACCATCCATGCCGTATGTGACCATCCATGCCGTATGTGACCATCCATGCCGTATGTGACCATCCATGCCGTATGCTTGACCATCCATGCCGTATGTGACCATCCATGCCATGCGCGTATGTGACCATCCATGCATGTGACCATCCATGCGTATGTGACCATCCATGCCGTATGTGACCATCCATGCCGTATGTGACCATCCATGCCGTATGTGACCATGCCATGCCGTATGTGACCATCCATGCCGTATGTGACCATCCATGCCGTATGTGACCATCCATGCCGTATGTGACCATCCATGCTGTATGTGACCATCCATGCCGTATGTGACCATCCATGCCGTATGTGACCATCCATGCCGTATGTGACCATCCATGCCGTATGTGACCATCCATGCCGTATGTGACCATCCATGCCGTATGTGACCATCCATGCCGTATGTGACCATCCATGCCGTATGTGACCATCCATGCCGTGACGCGTGACCATCCATGCCGTATGTGACCATCCATGCCGTATGTGACCATCCATGCCGTATGTGACCATCCATGCCGTCCACGCGTGACCATCCATGCCGTATGTGACCATCCATGCCGTATGTGACCATCCATGCCGTATGTGACCATCCATGCCGTATGTGACCATCCATGACCATCCGTGTATGTGACCATCCATGCCGTGAGTATGTGACCATCCCGTATCTGTGACCATCCATGCGGTATGTGACCATCCATGCCGTATGTGACCATCCATGCCGTATGTGACCATCCATGCCGTACGTGACCATCCATGCCGTATGTGACCATCCATGCCATGACCATCCGCCGTATGTGACCATCCATGCCGTATGTGACCATCCATGCCGTACATGCCGTCCATGCGCGTACGTGACCATCCATGCCGTACGCCGTAATGTGACCATCCATGCCGTATGTGACCATCCATGCCGTACGTGACCATCCATGCCGTATGTGACCATCCATGACGTATGTGACCATCCATGCCGTATGTGACCATCCATGCCGTATGTGACCAATCCATGCCGTATGTGACCACCCATGCCGTATGTGATCCATCCATGACCATCCGTGCGTATGACCATCCATGCCGTATGTGACCATCCATGCCGTATGTGACCATCCATGCCGTATGTGACCATCCATGCCGTATGTGACCATCCATGCCGTATGTGACCATCCATGCCGTATGTGACCATCCATGCCGTATGTGACCATCCATGCCGTATGTGACCATCCATGCCAGTATGTGACCATCCATGCCCGACCATCCATGCACCATCCATGCCGTATGTGACCATCCATGCGTATGTGACTATCCATGCCGTACGTGACCATCCATGCCGCACGCGGGACCATCCATGCCGTGATGTTACATCCACGCCGTATGTGACCATCCATGCCGCATCCATGACTCCATCCATGCCGCTCCATGCCGACCATCCATGCCGTATGTGACCATCCATGCTGCGCTGTGAGTGGAACGCCAGGGACGACCGATGGCTGAAGTCAGAGAGGTAGAACATCAGCAGAACCTAGGCCTTTTAAAAGAACCAGCCGATGGGAGGGACCAATCACAAGTAAGACCTGAGTTATTAGTCTAAGTCACATCTTAGTCAGTACCATATGTGGGAGTTTTAATTGGTTTTATCTGACTAAAACTCTTAAAGGTTTTAGTCAGGTTTAGGTTGCATTAAAAAGTGAACCTTTATAATTTGGAATAACAAGCAGATTCTTTCCCAGACTGACAGCTCTATCCTAGATGCTACAATATCTGGGTATAGAATGGTTAATATAGCAGATCTAGTGGTTAATATAGCACAGTTCCTCCTATTGGTTAATATAGCAGATCTAGTTGAACGCATCCTATTGGTTAATATAGCAGATCTAGTTGAACGCATCCTATTGGTTAATATAGCAGATCTAGTTCAACGCATCCTATTGGTTAATATAGTTGAAGCATCCTATTGGTTAATTAATATAGCAGATCTAGTTGAACGCATCCTATTGGTTAATATAGCAGATCTAGTTGAACGCATCCTATTGGTTAATATAGCAGATCTAGTTGAACTATTGGTTAATATAGCATCCTATTGGTTAATATAGCAGATCTAGTTGAACGCATCCTATTGGTTAATATAGCAGATCTAGTTGAACGCATCCTATTGGTTAATATAGCAGATCTAGTTGAACGCATCCTATTGGTTAATATAGCAGATCTAGTTGAACGCATCCTATTGGTTAATATAGCAGATCTAGTTGAACGCATCCTATTGGTTAATATAGCAGATCTAGTTTATTGGTTAATATAGCAGATCTAGTTGAGCGCATCCTATTGGTTAATATAGCAGATCTAGTTGAACGCATCCTATTGGTTAATATAGCAGATCTAGTTGAACGCATCCTATTGGTTAATATAGCAGATCTAGTTGAACACATCCTATTGGTTAATATAGCAGATCTAGTTGAACGCATCCTATTGGTTAATATAGCAGATCTAGTTGAACGCATCCTATTGGTTAATATAGCAGATCTAGTTGAACGCATCCTATTGGTTAATATAGCAGATCTAGTTGAACGCATCCTATTGGTTAATATAGCAGATCTAGTTGAACGCATCCTATTGGTTAATATAGCAGATCTAGTTGAACGCATCCTATTGGTTAATATAGCAGATCTAGTTGAACGCATCCTATTGGTTAATATAGCAGATCTAGTTGAACACATCCTATTGGTTAATATAGCAGATCTAGTTGAACGCATCCTATTGGTTAATATAGCAGATCTAGTTGAACGCATCCTATTGGTTAATATAGCAGATCTAGAACGCATCCTATTGTTAATATAGCAGATCATCCGCATCCTATTGGTTAATATAGCAGATCTAGTTGAACGCATCCTATTGGTTAATATAGCAGATCTAGTTGAACGCATCCTATTGGTTAATATAGCAGATCTAGTTGAACACATCCTCTTGGTTAATATAGCAGATCTAGTTGAGCATCCTCTTGGTTAATATAGCAGATCTAGTTGAGCGCATCCTATTGGCGTACATTGGTTAATATAGCAGATCTAGTTGAACGCATCCTCTTGGTTAATATAGCAGATCTAGTTGAACACATCCTCTTGGTTAATATAGCAGATCTAGTTCAACACATCCTCTTGGTTAATATAGCAGATCTAGTTGAACACATCCTGAAGGAGCATCCTATGGTTAATATAGCAGATCTAGTTGAACACATCCTCTTGGTTAATATAGCAGATCTAGTTCAACGCATCCTATTGGTTAATATAGCAGAGATCTAGTTCAACACATCCTGGATTGGTTAATATAGCAGATCTAGTAAGTTGTCTGCTTGCAATCTAATATTAAAAGCCTCTTTGATAATTATTGATTAACTTAGGAAGGTTAATCTAAATGTGTTTGATTCTTTAATTCTAAATTGTGCTTGAATCTTGCTGCAGCGTCTCCCCTGCTAATAACATATTAATAAAGAATATTCAAACCTAGCAGAAAGTCTGGTGTCGTGGGGAAAAAGGTTTTCAACTATTCACTTCTGTTAAATAAATCCTTCAGCCACTTTAAGTCACTTTTCTCTCTCACTTGATTTTAAATCATACTTTTTAATCTGTGATTTAATTTTAGGTTAATTTCATTAATTTTTACAAGTTTTAAACTTTAATTTCACCGTATTTTATGCTCTACTTATGTAATAATTTGAGTTTGTAGGTATGAGTTATTCATTTCCTTTAATAGTTTAGAGTTTTCTTCCTTTAAATCTACCATACAAATTTTAAAAAAAATTTTTTTCACTTAGGATAGCGTAAGGTTTAAACACTGCCTTTAAACTTAGGCTCAGTTTAACCCGATTCTTTCTGGGGCTGAGGGGATTTCTTGGATTCTTGCCTCTTTCTTGCTCCACGTTGTTGGAACTGCGAGTCTCTGTCTCATTTATCTTCATCTAAAGCTAATTTGACCATAATCAAAATATGCACACCTGTATGCTGGTGCTAAGCGAGCGTCCCACTCTAGATTCCTCATGTCTCACCAAAATTAAATATGTTTCTTTCTATATTTACAAACCTTCCTGATTGTACCAAACAGAGGCCTCTGTGTACGACTCCTGGTGAGGGTCTGGTGTTCTCAAGAGGAAAAAACAAATCTACCTTTGTCCTCTAAATTAATTTTAAAACTCTTTGAGCCATGCTGAAGATTTCTGACCATGTGAAAAACATCAGATCATAATCTCCTGCTGACTCCTGGAAACATTAAGTCAGAAGTCCTCCATCCTCCATGCATTTGGGCTGAGCTCAGGAATTAATCCCAGGTTGATCAGACACTCTGATCATACCTGCTCCCAGAAAAATCAGTTGAGGAGATCCTGACGATAACGCCATGTTGTCGTGGCGGAAAGATATTCAACTATACAGAGATAGATGGATTTCACTCAGTTGGCATTTCATTTCATCTTTGCAAAGAGAGAACAGGACATCATCCAGCCCTTACTGCAGGGTAATCAGCCCTGTTGATCTGCTCTGATAGCTGGCCTTAATTCCTCATTTCACTCCCCTGCCTGCTTCTGCCTGCTTCCTAATCATCTCTGATCTCCTCCACCTGTAGCTTCTGCTTTATGTTCGGTGCAGCCCAGCTATCGAGGCCAGATCATTGTTTTGCATCTTGTGTTCTATTTGGTCTAGTTCTAAGGTTCCTGTCCTGGTTCCCGGGGGCCCGTGGAGTCAGAGGGTTTCCGTGTCTGTCTTGTCTCCTGATGTGTCCTGGTCCTTCTCCTCAGGCTTTTGGAACGTGGAGAGGATCAGTTTTATTCCTGTAAGCCTGGCTCCCAGCAGCAGACATAGACATGTTATGGCCGTGGAGCTCTGAGGCCGAATGAAGAAAACCTAGCACTCATTAATCTGCATAAACCTACAGAAATATTTGTAAGAGGGAATTAATCGTAGATAGATTTTTTCCCACCACAGAGGACATCTATAATACGTTTTTTTCTATTGGTATCAGTGTTAATTTCGTCAGCTTTTTAAAATTTAGTCTTAGTCTTAGTCTAAATGACGAAAATAGTCCAGTTTTAGTCAATACTGTAAATTATAGAACTTCTCCACACACTGCTTTTTTAAACATATATATCACACTGTACAGAATAAAACCTCACCACACACTGCTTCTCTTTTTCTCTATTTTATTTGTATAACACTGTGCAGAATAGAACTTCACACACTGATTCTCTTTTTAACATATATCACACTGTAAACATTAAACCTTTGGTCAGCTTGTTTCATCATATCCATAAAGTCTTCATCCTCAAAGGTCCTTGCAGGCAGGCCAGAACCCCCAATCCACTTTGCCATTAAGTTCTCCAGGGCTTTCTGCTCTTTGGTGTAAGGGGTTGGGGTGCATCTCTGCAACAGACTTTCCTTCCTACCCCCACCTCTGATTTGGCTGTGTTGTCACTGTGTCAGGTTGGGAGGAAGAAATTTAAACAATTAATATCCAGTTTATCAGCAGAACATCTTTTTTCTATGACAGAGAGACAGACAGACACAGGCACAGGAAGGCTCACACACATACAGCCAGATGCATGCGCGCCCGCGCACACACATATACATTCACATGCATGCACGCACTAACACACCCGTTCTCACTACTACCGGCCCACCCGTTCCTTACCGTCTTCCATATGTCAGCTGTTGGCTTCTCAGATGTCGCTGGATTTTCGCTGTGTTCTTCCCTGCCAATTTGAAGCTGCAGACTCTTTGGTGGCGTCCTCCCTCCGGTGTTTTCCTTTGTGTTGTAAACGAAATGGCTCCATACATCCAGGCGTTGTTTAACAAACCGCTTTCCAGTATCTGCAATGACTGCGAAGTTGAGTATAATGAGTATAAGCCCTCTGCTACTACCGACTGAGCGGCACGAGGCGCTGTGGGACAGGCACCGTGTAGGGACAAAGCGGCGCAACAACGCGTAATCTTCTATGACGCTCAAGAAACACTTATATTAACAATTACAAATTAATCATAAACAATCATAAACAATTACATTACATTTCTTAATGTCCATTCGTCAATGGATCGTACATTTTGTCTGGTTGTAGTCTCGTTGATGAAAATCATTTTTTGTTTTCGTCATATTTTTATTTTCTGGAATCTATTTTTTGTTATCGTCTCGTCATAGTCACGGGAAAAAGGGGCTGTTGACGAAAATATTTTCGTCATCGTCATGGTTGACGAAATTAACACTGATTGGTATAAAACAGTGAGTGACTTTATAAATGTAATTTTCGAGGTCTTAACAGGTTCACTTAAACCAAACACATTGACCTCTTAAGCTGCTGATGGTCCCACTGACACCAGCTCACCTTGATCTATTTATAGAAATGTCTGAAACACAGACATGTGTTTTTTCATCCGCATGCCTTTCATGATGGGGCTTTCTAAAAAATATTTCCAAATTATGTTTTACAAACACCTTTTGTTTTACAGCTTTGCAAACAAAATGAGATTTAAAATTCCACCTGCCATGTTTGACTCTGATGTATTGATTGGATGGAGGATTAAAGTAAGAAGAGATAAAGGGATGGATAGATGAGGGTCGCTGATGTCATGCAGAAGATTTTACAGCCTTGGCCGGAAGCTCGGCTGGCTGCTCATACGCTGAGATGCCTGACCTAAGCAGCACATGGTGAAGATGATTAGTGAAGCAGAAACAGGTTGCTTGGTTCCCTGATTCTGTAATGAAGAGCAGGTGAAGTGTTGATTAGCATAGGTATTCATAATCATTAATAATCAGCATTGTCCTTTATATCCAGTATGGTGTTGTGGTTGAGATTAATAATAGTTCGGGCCTCCACGGGGGTAGGGAGCCATGCGCTTTTGATCAGCAGTCAGCTGCAGTAGCTGCCGTTGCAGGGTGATTATGGTCTGCCGTGCCTCTTGAAGTTGACGTGTCAGCTCTGCATTTTCTCGGATCAAACGCTGATTCCCTGCCTTTGCCTTGTGTTTGTACATGGTGCGGCAAATCATTTCCAAGGGACGATGTGAGTAGATGTGCGTCAGACCCTTCATCGACTTTGAATAAATTTCCGTGCTCATAGAAGTGATTTCATGCTTAAGGTCATCGTCGGTTTCATACGATTCCAGAGGATGAGCCAAGAACCTTGCAACGTGGCGAGATTCCTCAGGGGTGAGCACCATGCCCGCAACGACAACGTGTGCTGGTTCTGGCGGAGAGGCAGGCCTCATCTCGTTTAGCTCGGCCAGCAAGCCTGAAGTGGATGGCAGCTCCTGAAGCGATCTGATGGGCGGTAGTCGGTGCTCCGGGTTCTCTGGACTGGCAGGGGTGCTGTTTGGGCCGAAGTCGATCCTGAGGGTCCCAGGTGATGGCGGGTTGGACATTGGCCTCCCTGTAGGTGATGGTGGTTGATCATCTGGCTGCCTTCTGGGTGTCATCATGGGTCTGTTCCACCCCGGAGGTGTGATGCCTGGCCCCACTGCAGAATCTTCTGGCTGCCTGTTAGGAACATTGGAGCCTGCGGCTACTGCTACTTGTGTGCCTATCGACGCATGTTTGTTGGGTCCCCCAGGCTTGTTACACTCTATCCATGCCTCTACAGTTTGGGGATTATTTGGGGGATAGAGGCCATAATAAGTCTCCTCATTTATCTAGTAAGACTCCGCCATGTTCAATTAATCTGCATTTGGAGACACAGTGTAGCATATTTATATATCATTATGAGGCATATTATTTCCCTAAATCCATAAAACTTCAGCATGCAAATTACTATATCTAAGTGAGTAAATATATGAGTCATCGTTATGCATGTTAATATACATATATACAATTTTTGTTATTAAAGAAATGCACGTAACTGGTGGGGGTGGGAGGAGATCATGGTTAAGTTCTATATGACTTGGTCTAACTGTATTTCTACAATTGGGAACTGTCCAGTTACACTTACAACAAGCTTTGAGACCAATCCCCGAACAAGGGGTATGACGTAACAAATAACTATCACTATTATTAATAATATTGCTCCTAGAATCATCCCTGCTGCCTTAAGATATTTTCCCCATCCAAGCTTATCGAACCAATCCCAGAATCCCTTCAACTGAGTGTTCCAATTGGACTGCAGCACATGTTCATCTCTCATGCGTTTCATTTCCTGTAGGACTCCTGTGAGGCTGCCATTTACATCTGTATGCATAGGAATCAAAGTACAACAATCTTCTCCTATATGATCACATATCCCTTGATCCCCAGCCATGCGGGATTCTAGCACGAACCTATTCTGCAGAACCATTAGTGAAGTAGCATGCAATTGTTTCTTTACCAGATCTACGCCCTTTATTGTAAAATTTATAAACCTTTGTTGATTATACCATAGGAGATTTACCCATCTACTATTGCAAGCTATATACTGCGCACATTAACAATTGATCCACGTTGGTACTACCAGCCCCTCTTCGGCTTTCTATCCCAGCCGCTCCCTACTGGCGAAACTGATTCTTCAGGTACTTGTGGGATCACGTCCCAGGTGATCGCCCTCTCATCCGATGTTTCCGCTGTTTTAGCGGGGCCGCTCCTTGCCGTAGCGACTGATTTATTTCATTAATGCCTATTGGGTTGTACTAAATAACTTTGGTTGTATCCTGTCCATCATCCATACCGCGAATCCGCTGGCCGGGTAGTGTGGGGTCAACATCTGTGTCTCATTGTGACACATCCAAAAGTATCCTTCACCCTAAAGGGGCCGAATCCCTGCTAAGCTCTGTATTGGAGGTTTTAGGAGATACACTTGAAGGTTGGAACTCATAGATGACGGCTCCCCCATCTGGTACTACTTGTTCACAGCATGGTGGCTTTTGAACTAGTTTTACAAAACTTAACGTGGTAGGTGAGGTTCCCTCCTGCTGTAGGTGGGCTGTGTGTTTGTACTACATGTCACCATTCTATCACATCCCACATTTGACTGAGATTCATTGGAATTACCCTCTTCTAGTTCTTTCCACCAGGACTTTCACCGGCGGGAAAATCAAGTGTGGTTTTTGTACTACTACTGTGGTGGGAGGGAGAACGTACTCATTACATCGTTTATTGAGGAGTTTAGGCTGCTCTGGGGCATACTGTCCAATTCTTTGACCATGATCTCATACATAAAGCCATATGTACGGCACAGTGAGCAAAGCACGCTTATACCACTTTACTTCTTGGCAGTCACCTATTTTACTTTACGGTAGAATCCGAAGGGCTGGTAACTTTTTAACATTGCAACAGGCTGCCTGATGATCATCTTTGGGACATGCTTTTTGGCTTTGAGCATTGTCTGGACAGAGTACTGAATCCATTGTTGTTGGAACATATTGGTCTCCCAGTGTGCAGTTTTTAATTTGATCTAGATCTCTGCTTTTCTGTCTTCTGATACATTACTTTGTACCCTTCCTGTATGCATGTGTTTTGGCGCCTATGTTTGTGGAGCATCTTTACCTCAATGATCACCATCCCATCCCCACGGCAGTCAAAGCATGCTTCGTGAGAATTCCAAGCCAATGTTTCCCCATTGGCTTCCCTAAAATTTCTTCAGACATTACATAATCGCCATCCTTTGATTTGCACATGCATTAGTATTCATTTAAGCACCCATCATTATTTTGACTAATTACCACTTGGTTAGTGGCCTTTATTGTTACACCGACTTACCTTTAAAGAGCATGTTTGTGTTTGACGCATTAAATGTGAGTGTGCATTGTTAGTAGTAATCTTAATAAGATCCCCCCCTGTTAACCCACAAAGGGTTAACAGAAGAAACAAATTAGTCAGATTCGGAAGAAGACACATGCGAGAGACTCCCAGACGGCGATGGGGTGGGCGGGACCGATTCGCCCGACGGCCCACTTGCCGTGGACAACTAAGGGGAAAGGGAGGGGAGGAGCAGGGGAAGGTGCAGGTGAGGGATGTGAAGGTCCTTAGGAGTCCACTTGCATGGGATGGGTCAGAAGAAAGAAGTTTGTCTTGAACCTTCATGACGTTTGGATCTGGGTCAGACCCAGTAGTTCTATGAGCGGCAGAAGGATCATGATGGTTGCCATTTTATTTGGTAGGCGAGGGGAAGCATAAGAATGAACACTGTCATCCTCAGAGTCCCCTGACATTGGAGACCGCCGGGCCGCCAGGCGTGCCGAACGCCTTTGACCAGCTGATTTGGACGGCGGTGAGAGTACATCAGTGCACTGGAGTCCCCCAACGTCACCGCTGTGACTTGTTGGAGAGATGCTACTTTGGGAGACTTGTTGCTGCCCTGTCGGCATGCGCCAGGGGCTTTCCGTCGATTTCCGGATCAAGTCCAGGTGGATGCAGCGGCCGATGCCGGGTGCAGTGGTTCTTATTGAACCAGAACGGGCTTGCCTTCAACTTTTCAGGGCGGTGGGAGTGGCGAAAATTTTAACTTTAAAGGGGGCACTTCCCTACGAGAAACGATTCCACTGGCGTCTACAAGACTCGTCTCCGTTTGCATACTGTCACCAACTTGAACGCGTCTGACGTCCGCTGGAATGTGTGTGTCTAGTCTCGGCTTTGCAGCTGCGCTCACCTGTTGAATCGCAAGCACCATGAATGCGGGTTAAGGATCTGGGGTGATCCCCCAGTTCACGCTCGAGGCTGTGCCAGAAGGTAACCTCCTCCTGGCACAGTTACTCGAACCTGTGGGAGAGGCATTAGGTCGAAGGTCTAAGCATTTCATGCGGGGTAAGGCCGTTTATTCGGTTAGTTTGAGAACGCATTGCCCGGCATCAGTGCAACAGGCAACGAGTAAACTGGTCGCTTGAACGGTTGTTGCTGTCAGCTATTATCAACGGCAAATCTCTTCCCGATTTCGAAAACTGCGCCCATTAGCTTCGTTCCACACGTTACTACACCAACGACTGGGGATGATACACATAACCAAATTTCTGTTTTACTTTTAACTGTTTGAACATTTGCTGGAATCACCTGTGAGAGCAGAGTGAGGTCCATTATTATCAGATGTGTGTGTATATTAGAGCATGCCAAATCACACAGGGAGAAAAGACTTCTTTGCACAAAAACCTTGCTGCTGCTTTGTGGGTGAACACCGCTTGGTAGGGGCATGCTTCCACGCATCTGCCCAACCTACAAACAACCACCGAACATATACCTCTTTCCCTGAACGCGGGTTATCGCGTCCACGTAATCCATAATAGAGTAGATGGCGGAAACGGACCGTCACAAGCATGCGAGGATATATTACTAGGGGATTCCCAATGTAAACATTTTACGCACATTATACTTGGAGGGCAATGCGGGCATAAGGCCAGTTCTCTGTCTACCACCATATAGGTGTCATGTAAAGGTGACCACCAGACTGCCTGTAACTTTTGAATAACTTGGGCTTGTGAACAATGATCAGGTCCATGCATTATTTTAATAGCGGTTAGTAACAGAGATAAAGGTAGTACAAAATGCCACTCGACAACTACATTTTAACCCATCATGGGGGCGTGTGATTTTCTAGCTTTCAGATACGTTATTTTGGGCTTCTATTAATGAGGCTAGATTTGCAATAGGTTCACATTCAGCTATATGAACCATTGGTCCCTGCACTGCAGGTCCTGTAGCTTCTTTGGCTGCTTCATCTGCCAAGTTGTTTCCTATGGCAATGGGGGTGTCTTTGCTGTCTGATGAGCTGCACATTTTACAATAGCTAACGCAGATGGAAGTTGCATAGCTTTTATTAACTCTACTACTGCTTGCCCATGTGTCACTGGGGTGCCATCTGTTCTAACAAACCCTCGTTGTTTCCAGATGCTTGCGTTTATATGGCATACCCCGTATCCATATGCACTGTCAGTATAGATTGTCACTCTTTTACCAGTAGCCAATTTACATGCAGCTGTTAATGCCTTTATCTCTGCCAACTGGGCAGAGCAAGGTTATCTAGGCTCACTGATTGTACCTTGGTAAAGGTCCCATCCGAGGTCAAGGATTGGACTATCAGCTTTAATCCACCACTTCTGACGCATGATCCGTCTACGAACAGCGTCAGGTCAGATGGGATTGGATGATTGTACAAGTCCTCCCTTACCTTCATGAAGGTGTCTGTCTCCTGGAGACAATCATGGGGCTCACCTTCTGTGGGCAATACCATTCTTGTGTCTGGGTTGATTGTGGTACAGCGTTGTATAGTTAAGTCAGGTCCTGAAAGCAGAACTTCATAACCTGTTCGACGAGCTTGTGTGATCACGAAGCGTGGGCTGGTAAGCAGTGCATGTAATTGATGTGATGTGTACAAACTTACAGGGTGGCCCATGGTAATAACTGAGGACTTTTTGTAGGCGAAGGCTGCTGCTGCCAAGCCCTGGTAGCAGGGAGGCAGGCCTTCTTCGACAACATCTAGTTTTGTGCTATAATAAGAAATTAGCTGTTTTACCTGTGAGGTTGTCTTGCATCAATACTGCACATGCATACCCTTGTCGCTCAGCCACATACAGATGGAATGGTTTGCCGTAATCTGTATTTGCCAGAGCAGGAGCAGTTTGGAGATCTTGTTTCAGCAGCTGGCACGCACCCTCTGCCTTGTCTGTCCATTGTAATAGAGCCGACTGGTGTCCTTTGACCCGCGGCTTTAATTAGTGCTCTCAGTGGAGCCGTTTGATGGCATAATCACAGACCCACGGTCTGCTGTAACCTGCCATGCCAAGGAAAGACAACATGTCCAACAGTCTGAGGTTTGGGCAATTGAGTTATGGCTTCTAGTTGGGACGGTGCAATACACCTTTTGTCCCCACTGAGTTGCCTGCCGAGATACTCCACTGTTTGCTGGCAGAATTGCAATTTTTGTCTGGTACTACTGGTATTTCTTCTGCTACAATAGCATTAATCAATCTTAGATCATGGACTAATCTATAGTCATTACTGTTGGGCTTTCTGATGGGAAAAATTGGGGTGTTACAGGGGCTTACTGTTGGTTTAAGAACTCCTGCTGTTTCTAATCCTGTAATGATAGGCTGTATTCCTTCTACTGCTTCTCGTTTAAGTGGGTACTGTCTTTGGAAGGGTAATTTAGCATTTAGTTTGATGGTAAATTTGATGGGATCTGCTGATTTTACTAATCCTACATCTGTTTTTACTTTTAGACCATACCTGCTCTGGAATCCTGTTCTAATAATGATTCATGTTCTTCAGCCACTGCCAGTTGTCTTTTCCCAGGAACTTTAATGTGTTCTGCTATTATTACAGCATCAGCTTGTGAATATGAGATTTTTGAAAAACAGTCCATCTTTTGACATGCTAATGCAGTCCCATGCTGTAGCAATCCATTCAGTGACTTTACGGCTTCTGAACCATGGGTTCCAGGTCATGTGACTCTCATACTTGCCCTGTAATCAGTAATGTGACATGTGGTGCTGAGTTGGTAACCTGGAACCATTCTGCTACATCTTTATCCAGGAAATGTGACAACAGCTGCAGCTTCTTGTGGTCCAAACCACTATGACAGCCGTGTTGGATGACAGTTGTTTTTTGTTGTTTATGTCTTCATCCCAGCTTTTCTCGTGATTATTCTTACGGTGTGACAACAGCTTTTTGCCTTTTGGATCATAAATCCCACGTATTCTGTGTGTCTGTCCTTTGTCATAAAATTGCTTTTGTACAATGGAGAGGAAGAAAAGGTTCTTTACTGTGAGTGATTCATTATCAGGGGTCTCCATGTTTCCCAATCCAGTTGGAGGAAGGAAGTTGGTGATGTGAGTTTTAGCAAAATACTTGGTCTTCTAGTTCATGACTTGTTGCCTGGGGGTCATTTGCAGGCCCATTGGCATCATGTAGCCCCTTCATTGTTGCCTGTTGCTTCAAAAGAAATTCCATTAGGGGTACATTTAATTTTTTGCATTGAGCTGGCACAACACATCTCTACCCAGTAGATTGATTGGCATTATCCTCTGAGTAAAGCAGTGGTGCATACACAGTCTTTTCACCTATGATCATGGAACTGGGTTCAGTCATGGGTATTATTTGGGTTTTCCCAGAGAAACCTACTGTTCGAATCTTTGGTGCTGAGAGAGGCAGGCCAATTCCACTTTTCCCTATACAGGAGTAGGCGGCCTCCTGTCTCAATCATGAAGCAATGATGGCTGTCATATATAGTGACATCAATAGTGGTGGGTTCTGTTTGTGGCTTGGGTTAATACAGGTAGAATGGCCTCTCCATCAGGTTTTCTCTAAGCACCCCTATAGCCAGTACATCTCTTGTCCTGTCTATAAAAAGCTGTGGTCCAGCAGTAGGGGGCTGAGGTCCCATCCATGGGTTAGTGGGGCAGTCCCTTTGCCTGTGTGTCCGACTTGTCCACATCCCAAGCATTGCAGCCCTCGGCCGCTGTTGTCCCATGTCTGGACCTGCCTGGGGCATCTGCTGGTCTTGGCTCCTTGAGGGGGCCCTCTTGGGGCTCCTTGTGTCCCCTCCATCTTCCCCGCATGGGTGGCCCCCTCCATCTTCCCCCAAGATGGGTGGCCCCCTCGTCCTCTTCCCAAACACTGCTTGTTGGGGCCTCCTCCTTAGTTTAGATGCACATGAATAGGAGTGGACTGGTTGAGGTTGGGTCTGCTGTGGCAGGGCTCCTCCCACAGGTGGCGCTACAGGATATTGCATCTGCTGTGTGGGCGGAGGGATGACAGGAGACACTACTGGTGCTTGTATGACTGCCTCCCCTGTTGGTGCACCCTCAGTCGGGGGTGTGGCTGCCACAGTCAGTGCAGCTTGGGGCTTTTCTTTCTCTTTCTTTGCCTTGGACAGTTCCCCAATCTGCAGCTGGGTTAGCTTGGTGGCCAGCATCTTGCTTTGGTCCTCAAAGGCCCATTTTTTGGCCCGATGCATGTCTACATAATGTATAACATGCTCAGAGAACAGAGGCCAGTCCATTTTCATGAGCCCCACAACTCCGTCCAGTTTGGCTTGTACGTCTTTGGGCATGGCCTCCCTGATGTAGGTTCTGAACAGAGGGCCAGATGTTTTCTGTTCATTCCCATCACTTCCAGTCTCTGTTTTCCATTTCTGTTGAAACCTGTGCAGAAACTGGGCTGGGCTCTCATCATCCTTTAAACATTCTTGTCTCAACTTGGTTGGATCACTGCAGGTGGGATATTTGCTACTCAAGGCTGCCCACCTCCAGGTCTTATGTGGTTGAATGGTATCTTGTCATACTGGTGTGAGGTCATGACCCTTGGAAGCTGAGCTTCGTCGAACACCTCTCTGGCTGCTGAGTGTCCTGCTGTTTTGATTTGCAGCGCCTTGATGTCTCCAGCTGCCAGATTGATGCCTCCAGTGATTTCTTCCAGCTTTTCTATCCACCTGTCAGCTCCATCTGCCAATGGGGTCAGTCTTCCAGCAAGTGTGATCGTGTCCATAAATGACCATGTCACATATCTGTCTTCATGAGGTCCTTTAGACAGCAAGGGAGCTATATAATCCCCACCCTGACCTTGCTCTCTCTCCTGCTGTCGTGCTTGGGACCTGGTCAGCATTGTGCGTGGGCCGCTTCTTACTATTTGCAGATCCACGTCACATTCAGCTGCGAGTGGCTTTTGTTCTTTTGCCACTGGCCTGCTTTTTTCTTTGGACCCCTCATAAAATGGGTTCTTTGACGGCAGTATGTCTGAGCCTTCATCCTGCGTTTCAAAGTCCTCCCATTCAGTGACATCACTTTCCATTGAGGCCTCCTCCTCACATTCCGTCTCTTCTCCCTTTTTTATTCCTGCTTTGTCCATCAGGGTCATAGTCCGTGGGCTTGGCTGGTCTGGGTAATTAGCCTGGGCATCTCTTATAAGCTGCTCTGCTTCCATTCTCTTCACTTTTTCTAATTCTTCATTTCGTCTTTTCTTCTCCTTTTGTTTTTCTATTGTCTTTCTCACATCCCTTTAATATTTCACTTGTGCTTTTTCTTTTTCTCCTCTGATTAGTGAAAATTATTTCCTCAGTTCCTCCAGCTCCTTGTCTATTTTTCCTGTCAGTGATTCAGTTTCATCCATATATGTCAACTTAGTCCTGGGTTCTGAGTGGCATGTGGGGCCCCTCTGATATGGGGTTCGTCTGCGACGTCTTGGGGGTAGTGTGTAGCTATAGCGTGATCTTCTCCTTACTCCCGTTAAGGATCTGTCTGATTCTTCGTCTTCACTGCTTTGATCAGACTCTTCCTGCTGCGTGCTACTCATTTCTTTTTCTGCTTCTTCCTCATCTTCTTCTAACACTAATTTAAGTTGTCCTGTAATTTTTCCCTTGCTGCCTGGTTTCTCTATCATTACTGGATACTGGCCTGCTACGCTGGGGTGATAAGGTGGTGGCTTATGATCGGTATAATTGGGAGCTGTTGGACTCTTATGGTGTTCAACTTTAAAATATCGCAGGATGTCTCTCTGTTCAGCATGTTTCTGTTTTTTATGCAAATGCATTCGGTCTCGTTTTTTATCTTTATCCCTCAATTTTTCTTCTACTTCATCACAGCATGAAGGATCAAAGCTGCCCTTTTTAGGCCAGCGATTTTTCCCAGATGTTATCTTATGCCATTCTGTCATGCATTTTTGAATTTTGCGCTTATTGGATGGATGTGTCATTATTACCAGTTTGGCAGGCGTTAGCCCCTCAGTCTGTTTGCTCACATTGGCTCCAATGGCAACCAGCAGTCATTCAACCCTTGAGGTCTGTGCCTATTCACTAACCTTTATAGTCCTTAATTAATTTTAATTTAACTGGTTCCTCTCTCTCAATACAGATGCGTGTTTTATTTTTATTTTTTGTCTAATTATTCTGCTTCTTAATTTTTAGATCTCTGAATTTGAGTTAGGATCTCTAATAAAACAAATTTATAATATTATTTTACTTTACTGAGTATTGGTTTTAGTTACTCTATATTTTTATGTATGTACTCTTTTATTCAATTTAACCTGTTTTTGTGTAGTTTTTCAAATGGGGACCTTCTTTTAACCATGTGTTCTTTTCAGTTACCAATTCTGTTATAGCTACCACCTTGTTAATTTTTATTTTTAACTGTGTATTTTATAATACTCAATTTGTTAATTATTCTTTTTAAGTTTTGTCTTATTACACAATAAATACCTCCTATTTATTATTCTATTCTTTTATCTTCTAATTCTTCCTTATTTCTATCCCTCTCTCTTACTTCCCCTCTAATTAATTAACCTCTTTCACACCTTCACATAGACAAAGACACACAAGACAATGATTATATATTTTACAGTGCACTTCCTATTTTTCCTCACTGTCTCTTTGGTTAAAAACACACAAACATGCCTTGCTACCCCGGACCCACTCCAGCGTCAACTGAAAATAGTAGACGCCATCCTGTAGACAACATTATTAATCGGTAATATACTATGCCATCGCGCCTAATACTTAATAATTACAACATTGTTCAGAGCATGCTGACTATCGCTTAGTCGCCAATACTCCCACTTAAAGGAATAGTACACCCAAAACATGATTAGCCTTCATTTTCTACTCACCCCCATGCTGAACAACACTCTGGAGTACTTTTTTGATATCTCAAATGCATCTGGAGATCTGGGAGGCTTCTTGCTGTCTGCTGACATTCAAATAATGGAGGTCTATGGCGCCCGAGGCAGAAAGGTCCATAAAGTCCACAAAAAACGTGTCAATATTCCTCCATACTGCTCGTCCAATGTATTCCAAGTGTCCTGAGTGGGTAGCATGCCGTCCAGAGACCCCAGAGCTTAAATTTAAGTGGGCTTCAGAGTTCGCAATTGGTGAAAATATGCCTCCAAGAGCCTCTCAGCAGGGGCCACAAACCGCCAAGAGCCCCTCTACAGAGGGCGCTTCTCAAAGCCACCTCTGTAGACTGAACATGAGCCTCGGCGTGGCTTCCCCGAGACGGAGCCACGGGTCGGTGGCCTCTCCGAGTTCCCTCGGGTGTGTGGGAACTAAGGCCAGTCGGTGTTTCTCCTGAAGTTCCTGGAGGTGGGAGTGTTTCTCACAGTCGGTGTGTTTCTCCGGGAAGTTCTTTAGAGGGGAACCATGTGCTCTGTGGTTTCTCCCTTGCCTCACCTGAGCTGCAACCGGCGGGCCTCCCCAGTCTCCAGACCGGGATGTGCGAATTCGGCGTAAGCTTCCCTAGCCTCGTGTGACCGAGCCAACGTGGGCGTGCCCCAGCAGTTCTGGTGACCCGGAGCCGCGAATCGGGCGCGGGGCTCCTTCTGTGCCCCAGGACCCGAGCCGCAACCGGGCGGGCTCCCTGGCCCTCACCTGGAGCCGCACCGGGCGAAGCTCCCTGCCTGGGACCCGAGGCCGCAGCAATCGGCGCCGGCCCCTGTTCCAGCCAGAGAGCCGCAGCACGGGCGGGTCTTCCCCGTGGCTTCCCTCCAGAGCCGCAGCTCAAGTGCAAGTCTCCCTCAGAGCCGCCTCCCTCCTGAGCCACAGTCGGCGGTCACTAATGAGCCTGTTCCTGAGCTGCCGAGGAGGGGACGGGGTACCCCGTGGGGGTACCTGCTAAAGTTTGGGCGTCATCCTTCTGAGAAGCTGCTTCGCCTTCGGCCCCGCGGCCGGACCCCAGAGCATCAGCTTTGCCTCCGGCCCCGCGGCAGACCCCCGGAGCGTCAACTTCGCCTCCGGCCCCGCAGCAGAACCCCGGGGCGTCGGCTTCGCCTTCGGCCCCGCGGCAGACCCCCGGAGCGTCATCTTCACCGCCGACCCCATGGCAGACCCCCAGAGTGTCAGCTTCGCCTCCGACCCCGCAGCCGGCCACCTAAGACTCTGCTCCGTTACCGGATCCTCGGCCGGCCTCCAGAACCTCTGCCATGCCTCCGGCCGGGCGGTGGTCCCCCAGAGTGTCAGCTTCGCCTTTGACCCCGTAGCCGGCCACCTAAGACTCTGTCCCGCTGCCGGTCCCACAACCGGCCACCAGAGACGTTGCCCAAGAAATTTTTTGGGTTTTTCTTTTGTTTCCGTCCACCATAAGTGGATTGTTTTTTGTTCTGGACTCTGGTTTTGTTTTCTGCCCTCCTGGCCTGTTTTCCCCTTCGCCCACCCTGGGTGGGTTGTTTTTTGGACTTTTTTTTCTGTTGGTTCTGGCCCTCCTTGCCTTAGTGCCCCCCTCCCTCTGGGTGGCAGAGTTTTGTTTTGAGCTTGGACTTTTCAGGGGGGCGGCTCTTTTGGAATCCGGCCTCTGAGGTACTCTGTTGGGATTCTTTGTGCTTCTGCCTCACCAGAGGGCGCCAACCTCTGCTCTTTTGTTATGCTTCTCTTCCCTAGGGTTGGAGCTGTTGTGATCTGGTATCACCCTCTGTCTCCAGCAGAGTGGGGTCACGTGGTCTCTTGGAGCTGGAACCTTCCTGTGCCACCACCTCCGATTTCCATCTACTCATCAGGGAGACTCCCTTTTATGGCCTCGTGTTGCATTCCAAAGCCTCACCAAGTAGTGTAAGCGATCTTAGCTGGTTAGCTTCCTGAGCCTGCCTCTGTTACAGATTGAATCTTGGTTGTCTCTAGTGTGAGATCAGATTCTAATCTCTCCTTTGTACTGTGCCTCACAGGAAACCTGTCTCTGGTCTGAAGCTCTGGAAGAGCTGCCTCACTGGAAACCTGTCTCTGGTCTGAAGCTCAGGAAGAGCTGCCTCACTGCAAACCCAATGCTGGTCTGAAGCTCTGGGAGAGCTGCATCACAGGAAACCAGTCTCAAGCCTGAAGCTCTAGGAGAGCTTAACCTGCTAATCTCCCCTGGTGAGCCAACCTGGAAGGTTCCTATATTGAGAATCACCCTGAAGAATCCTGTGGAACATTCCCTGTTGTTCTCTGCAATGAGCTGGAAGCTCAGCCTGAGGGAACTCTGCCATGTGGATATGCCCCCTGTTAGCCTTCTGCAGTGAGCTGGAAGCTCCAAATCTTGGTCTGCCATGCTAAGCCTGAAGCTAGGACGCTTAGCTTCCCATGAACTCTGCTAACCAACAGTCTCCGGTCCCAGTCAAGACTTTAGTGGAACCAGCCCTGAACCTGGTTCACTGATTTAATTCTTTTTATCGTGTGCTTGTGAACCACAATAAACTCTGTTGAACTTTTACCCCGTTTCCGTGTGTGTTCTGCATTTTGGGCTTAATTCAGATACCCATCATGACACAAACAGTGATATAAACAAACGACTGTAACTTTATAGTTGTAACATTTTCATTTTTTATAATCATAAAATCTAACAAATAGAATAATAAAATACAATAACCCATATTACACAACATTCATCAGTGTGATGGCGGTGGGGGAAGAAGCTGCTGCAGAACCTGCTGGTCCTGCATTGAATGTTGTGAAGCCTCTTCCCAGAGGGCAGCAGGGGAGAACAGTCCATGGTGGGGTGAGACACCACACAGTGAGACAGCTGCTCAGAACGCTCTCTATGGTGCTTCTGGAGAAGGTGGGAGGAGGGATGGGGGCAGGTGGGCTCTTCATCCTCCTCCAGGAAGTCCAAGCGCTTCTGGGCCCTTTTGGACCAGTGAGGGGTGGTGTTTCCAGTCCAGGTGAGGGTGTCACTGGGATGAATGTGGTGCTGCTGACCACCACCTCTACAGCTGAGCTGTTGATGAGCAGTGGAGCCTGGATGGTTAGGCCGGTTCTTCCTGAAGTCCATCATGATCTCCTTGGTCTTCTCCACCTTCAGGATCAGGCTGTTATCTCTGCTCCACCAGCTGCTCCACCCCCTCTCTGTAGTCCAGGTCGCTGTCGTCTCTGATGAGGTCCACCACCGCGGTGTTGTTCGCAAAACTTCACCATGTGATCGGTTCAGAACCTGGGGACGCAGTCGCAGTGTCATCAGGGTGAACGGCAGGGGCTCAGGACGCAGCCCCTGAGTGGGGAGGGGCTTAGACCGACATGACAGTCAGAAGCTGCTCTGTCCCACCCGGACTGATTGAGGTCTGTTGGTGAGGAAGTCTAGCAGGCAATAGCAGAGGGGTGTATTGAAGCCCAGCTGTTCCAGTTTGCCCATTAGATGCTGTGGGATGATGGTGCTGAAAGCTGAAGTCCATCTATCGGCCTTTTCTTTACTTATTCTCATTCAATTCTTAAAATTCGTACGGCCACTATCCAAACCTTATAACTGTTAAAGAGTTAAATTATGGTTGGGATAACAGTTCCCACGACATTTTTGGCGAGCCAACCAGGAGGAAGCCCCAGGCGTCGGACAACCTGCAGGCACCAGTTGGAGGCCAGGAACCCCAAGGGCCCAATATTCATCATTTACAGATGAAATACAATTTGTTATAATTTTCTAAAGTAATGGGGATCCAGCCTCCGGCGACGGCTTGTGGGTGTAAGGCGCCAAAAGAGCTCTCCTAAAAAAAACCCAGTATTCCAAATTTAATAAGTATTTTCCAAATTTAATAAGTATGTGTATAAGTATTAATAAGTATTATATAAGTATATATATAAGAATATACAAAAGGCAGACTGGGCTGGGGAAAGGTCCGGGTATGTATGAATGTATATGTGAATGCATGGTTTAAGTATTAATTAATGCTTTGTGTGTATTATTCTGTATTTGAACTGTTCTGTGTTTGAATTATTTTGTGAATAAGTTAAGCTTAACACGTGATGTTCTGAGCGGATGATTGGTAAAGGGACAGATTGGTCAAATATGCTTGGACATAGTTCCGCGGAAGCCATAAATCCGGAACATTAAAGGCAGCGTGTAAAGGATTAGTACCCCCAAAACATGATTAGCCTTCATTTTCTACTCACCCCCATGCTGAAC